>PVIA01008004.1:0-76762 GCA_004024845.1 Tonatia bakeri
TGTGCAATACATATCTGTTGAATTTGGGGTTTTAAACCACATTTTAAATAACAGCAATGCTTTATGGCAAACATATATAAAGATGGAGCACCCACCACAGGCCCAGCACCATGCTATGCCCTTTGAACCCGTGAAAGAGACTCACAAACAGCCCTGTGAAATACACACCCTGTCACTGAGGAGAAACAGGAGAAAGGCGTCCTCTTGGTTCCACTTGACTTAAAGAGCTGACACTGTTATGTGTCCAGGTACTCAGACCCGTCCAACAACCGTGACAGCAAACTGTGAGTTACCAGCTGATCGAGTGCCTTCACAGATGACGCCAAAGACGAGACACAGACCCTGAAGGTGATTCTGGAACGATTTGGCTCCTTGATGCTATGTTTATACTTCTCCCTCGATCTTAGAAGAATAACTTCTGTAATATTTTGCAGTTCATGCTTTTACAAGTATTATCAAATTTGATCTTAGCCATTTAAAAAAATGCATCTATAACCATGCTCTTCAACTGACTCCCCGAAGAGAAGGCACATCCTGTCCACAGCGGACCTGAAGAAGAAGCATGTTCAGAGGAAGGCCTTCTCAGTGGCAAGTTTTGTAACTTGCAGAACAGATACTAGCTTTTCAGGTTTTATCTCGCCTAAAGAAAGGGACTAGGCGAAAAGCGACAGCTCTACAAACTCAGCCCAGCTGGACCGACATGCCGAGGCTGGGAGAAACTGTCCTGTTAGTGGCCCAGTTACTGCCATCTGGACTTCACACTTCCTAGGAAAGGCTAATAGGAAAAGAACAGAAACAGTTCCCCACTATGAATAACTCATTCATTGCCACATGAACTATTCTGACAATACCTAAGGCCGAGTATTCACTGCGTGGCTGTGGGCTCAGCCCTGCGGGAGATGCAGCGAAATAGAAACACATACATTCCCATCCTCGTGAACTATTGAGAAGACTGGATACGAGCATGTCAAAACTTAACTGAAAAAGAAGAAGAAACAGAAGTGGGAGACAGCAAAGAGCCCTTATCGTCTCAAGAAATAGCAGGCATTTAGTAAGCCATGGCAAAGTCTGTAGAATAAGTATGTCATAAACCGAGGTTTTGAATTCCACTTCTGTTACAAAGGAATGCACTCTTCAAGTCCTGTTACAATTACACTCATTCTCTAAGATCCAGGTAAAATGTGGCAATCTCTGTCACTTCCCCGGCCTTCCCTGCACCCTCCACAAGGCTTTGCCGAATCTCAGATTCTCCACGTGCCCCTCACGGCGCACCTGGCCTCGCCGATGGGCTGCTGGCCAGCTCCAAGACAGCAGGGGCTCAGCTCCCAAGGGCATGGTGCCTGGCAGGCGGGAAGGGCTTAGCAACCTTTGTTTCAACTGAATAAAGAATGTACTGCCTCTCAAACCCACAGCTCTATCTTCCTGGAGAAAAAACTCAATATATGACCTCTGAGTTATTCAAGGGTACATTTTAAATATTCTCTTTAGCAGGTAAAAAAACTTAAGCAAAAAGAAAGAAAGAAAGAAATTAGGGCATGTACGTGACATAGTCGCTGATACCGCTGTAGGGAAGTGGGCAGCAAGAGAGTGCACATCGGGAGTTCGTGGGGAGTTTCCACCGTGATTGCAGGACCAGAAATGTTCGACGCCCTGAATTCGTGGGCGAGTCCCTACGCTGAACAAGTCTCCTGCATCCTGTGATTTCCCAGCCTTTTGCTCCACACTCAGTGGGTGGAACTGCCTGCACTAGGGCCTAATTCCGACTTATACAGTATAAACACGGATGCTGGCAATCTATCACATTTTCTCGAAGTGAAGCTGCCGTGTAAATTGAGAGGAGACTTTGCTTTGCCTGGAAGTTTATGAAGAGCTGTTCAGCATTTTGGAAAATCAGGTCCTGGACAGCAGTGTACCCACCGGTCCGTGTGGCTCTGGGCCTCGAGCAGCAAAGACACTGTGCACTGTGTCACTCAGCATGTACTGGCTCCCCTCGGTCTCCCTGCACCCCAGACGGTCCTCTCTGCCCCGTCCCTTCGGACAATGTCCACTGCAAACTTCCAACTCGGAGCACCTGACTCTTTGTAGCTTTCCTCCTTTAAACTCAGCCCTGGGACCGAGCTGTTCCCCGTGTGCCCCGCACTCTTCTGTGTCTCCAAGGATTCATCCGGGCCGTTCCTCCTCCAGATCCACCGTCCACCTTCCTCTGTCTTCCCACACCCCAGGGCCCACCCACGTGATCCTCCTTTCATAAACTCTTCCTAGACACCACCTTTCAAGGAGGACTATTCCCCCTTGGACTGCCCGTTGCAAGAACAGGCTGCTTGGGTACCACACTGTGTTCTGTTTAGCGTTCCACAGCCTTATGCTCTCTACTAATGTTCCATGTTTTCTCTCTCCCCAAGAGAACATAATCTGAGTGCGGGGGCCAGAATAGGTTCTTTTTGATTCGTAATCTGTGTTGCAAAATGACTGGCAAATAGTAAGTGTTCCACAGAAGCCTGCTTAACTGATGACCAAGTCTTCACTCCTCATTTGCAGAACACCGAACAAGGCACGGGAGACTGCAAGGCTTGACAAGCGCCGAATGGGTAAAAGGCTCGCTGATCACAGGCTGGCCCATCATGAAGAGATAAATACTTTCGTTGTCAATGGGTCCCACCTAAAATTTATCTTCAGTAGTGTCTTCTTAAGGAGGACACAGTGAGAGCCCATAAAAATGATACATGCCGCCAATGTTACTTTAAGTCAGGAAGGGCTGTAAGGGGCAATTCGCATCACACAGACACCACAATCGAACCTCAGTTCTGAACACCGTGGTTCTCAAACAACTCGGTTCTCGGCCAGGTTGCTCACAGGAAAGATGTCTCAGCTGTCTAAAAAAGTCAAGTCCCGATTCTCTACTCAGCGACCCTTTCATGCTGATACCTGTGTGATCGGACAGTCATTCGCCTCTCAGGTGACAAAGGGAGGAGACTGTTTTCGAACAGATTGGCTGTCAAACAGTCTTCCGGGACGGAATTGAGTCTGAGAACCGAGGACGCACCGTGTTATCAAATGTTCTCACAGTGATGGGAAATGCAATAACAGAAGCTCAGGTCCTACACGGGTCCTGAAGCAAGCCGCCAGGACCCGGACTGCAGGGCTGGCTCTGCAGGGCACACGTGTGTCCTCACGGGCAGCACACCTGTGCAGCTGCCTGTCGCCAGTGGTGCCTGATCACGGCTCTGCAATCCACATGACTCGTGAAGGAAGCTGGGTGTCAGAGATAGGCTGCTGTGATTGAAATGGAGGAAATGTCAGAACTTCCTATGTTTAAAAACTAACTTGCGTCCACGTAGAAGTCATCAGTCCCCACCTTGACAAGTTGAAGCTTACATTAAGCTGGAAGTAACTGATAATAAGCTGATTTGTCTTGAGGTGGCAGGAAACGTGTGGCCAATCAGCAGTAGTCTTAATTTCTCAAACAATAAACAGAAGGCAGGGCAGTAAAATACTTTGGCAACAGAACCCAGTGTCACATCTCATCTTGCTGACAACAAATGACTATCAGTCATGACATGAATCAACTAGTAATTAAGTAGATGGGGGAAAAAAAAGAGAGTAAACAGCCAGAAAATTAGAGGTCAGGAGGTTCTGTTCCCATGTGGGCATGAGCACAGGAGAAGCAGGACTCGTGTGCACTGCAGACCAGAGATTCCAGGGCAAACCCGCGCAGCTCAACAGTGACCTAGAAATGACGGATACAACTACCCACTTCCCTTATGAGGAAATGCCTCTGAAAGACAAACGCAGGCAAGAGTAACGATCACACGCTAGACACCTTGGGAAACTGAGTACCGAGACCCTTGCGTGGCCAAGCCGTGCACGAGCAGACGCTCATTCTTCAGCACATGCAGGGCAGCGCCCGGGCAAAGGAAGAAGCCCCTGGGCTACCAGCCAGGTGGTTTCACACCTCTTAATTAGTACAGAGGGGAAAGCAACACTTTGTGCTCCCAAAGTATTCACAAACGGTTTTCCTTCCCCAAAAGACCACACTTACACAATGGTCACAGAAACTTAAAACAAGCTCACAGGCAGACACCAGCAGCTGAGCAACTGTAGATTACGAAATTCTACACAGGACACTCGGGAGCAGCTTAGGTTCCCTCTCACACTGCGACTGCTCCAGCAATGAGAGAGAGCAAGTGAAAAATCAAGGTTTTCAACGGGTAGGGCTGCTCCTCACTTAACAGAGCGAGCCGGAGCTGCCAGGAAGCGCCTGCTTACCAAAGAGCAGCTATTTCTCCTTCCTTTCTGCCTGAGAAACTGTCTGCGTCGTGACGTCTCTAACTCAATTATGCATGTCCGTGAAGATGCCGGGAACCAGGTGGATTTGACATTTCAGATGGGTCTGACATGACGCTATTTCTTGCTCAAAATTTTCCACTCATTCACCCGATGCGCACATTGGAGTGCCGTGGCTGAAAACAGGAAAAATCTCTTGGCCAGGCACCAAGGACTTCGGGGCGTTTCGGTTTCTGCCCCTGGGCCTGGCAGGCCCTGGAGAAGCCGGATGCCTGGCATGCCACAAGCTGTTCTCTGGACACTACTGGACACCCTCACCAGGGAGGGTGGGTCCCAGGGCAGGAGCCAAAGAATTCCAGACCCGGTCCACTCGGAGAGATCCCATCTGTAAGTGATTAATACTCCCCTCACTTGAGCAAGATGCCCTCTTTAAAGAAACACTTCAGCACCAAGACTCCTAATAAACGGCATGGGGAATGCTCCCGGGCGGGGGGACAGAGCACCAGTCATGCACGCACGGGGACTCAGGAGTTGGGCCCAGTGTGAAGAAGCTTAGGGAATAATTAACCAATTTACTTCATTTACAGCTTACAGTGTACGTGTGCACAAGAGGGACAGATGATCAAAAAAATCTATTTCTATAAAGTCTGAGAGCTTTTCCAATAAGTATAAAACAAAAATTCTAAGGGACAGGAAAGGGCTGTTTAACTGATAGTGGGGTTTTTTTCTGCTTCTTTGTTAGCTATACATAAGATAACGGTGCATCTTCACAATGTAGCATCCTTCAGAGATAAAATGCGGCAGGTTATGGGAGGCACCGATGCCCTGCATCTCCCCCTAACACACTACTTAGGTGTCTGTTGGCAGAAGACATATGAACTGGGTGAACCACGAATATGACTATAGCCTGGTACAGACGTGACTTCTGTATTGCAAACAGTCGATGGAGAAGAGCAGGAGCAGCCGGATTAAAACACAGGGTTTCCCGTGAAATAATGCGGTCCTTGTCGGGGCAAGGAGAGGAGCAGGGCCCAAGTGCTTCACCGGTGATCATTCCGACAAGGCTGGCCAGAACTATATCGAATTTCAAAAGCCATAGGTCTGCCTCAAGTCTGTTCCAAGCCTGACCTTCTTCCCCTCGCTCCCCCACCCCCGGGGGCGGGCTCCTGCCCCTTGCTCAGGCCATTCCCGGCTCTTCTCCACATGCCCTGCGGAGTTCCTGCGACTTCAAAGGCCGCGCTTCCTGTGCGGTGACACCCACAGTCAGAACATTTCGAAATGCGTGGCCTTTATTCGAACCTTATGTGCACCTAAGCTTTTAAAATGAGACCTAGAAGCGGCTTTTAAAATGAGACCCCGAAAAGACAGCTGGCCGGGAGTGTTTTGACACACAACCACACCTGCCTCCAAGGATGCAAGTCAGCTCGCCCAAGGACCCTGTCCACAACCTGAGAAATTTCCCGAACACCTGCGACGGGACACTGATCACGTGTTGCAAACTAGGACCTTAGGACCCAAGCAGTGTGATGCAGAGACGCTTATAAAATAATGTAGCATAGAAAATAAGTCATATTTAGGATGTTGATTAGGCCTATTTAAAAATACAAGTGAAGGCTTTAAAAAACAACACTAAAGAAAATAAAATCCGTTGAAACTGGACAATCAGAAAGGCTTCGCAGAAGAAGCGGCTGTGAACACCTTACCAGTGCAGTGGGATCTGTGAGATCTCTCTGGGAGAGGAAACCATTCTCATCCTCGAATCCGCGAGAGCTGGCACGGTCCTGTGCATACCGGGAACGCTCCGTAAAGCTCCAACGAAGTGAAATAAAATGAGAGGAAGAGAAGAGCAAAAGCCCTGGAGACGGAGGAAGCGGTAAGGGTGATGACTGGGGGTTGGGGGCGGCGGGGAGAAGGCACAAGGAGTGCCCTGGGAAGTGGTGCCTCTGAGTGAGAGAGAGAAGAACGGAAGACATGCTGGAAAGCAGTTGAGCTGGTGTCCGCATCCCGGAAAACATTAAACGTGACGTCAGGACGTTGGGGTTATAATTGCGTAAGGAAAGGGAGTGACGGTGGTTAGAGTGGACCCTTAGGAGAGCTCCGGCGGAAGCACTTCAGATGATGAGGCGGGGCTGACCCTGGAGAGCCGAGGCTCTCAGTGAGCAATCGCAGCAAAGGGACAAGGAGGGGTAGGTTCTGAGCCGGCCGATCGCCGCAGAAACGGAAAAGCGCCACGGAGAGAGAGGTCAGGCACCACGAGGCAGAACGCACGGGACTGCGCAGGTGCGGGGAGAGAAGGTGGGCGCAGACAGACAAGTTCCAGTGTCTTTTGATTATGAGAACAGCCAGGTCCATCCATACACACAGGAAGTGAGCCGCCGGGGCCAGAGGGTGAACCTGTTAGTAAACGTCTGATCACATAGGTCAAAATCGCGGCACGCGTCTGAACACGTGGGAGCGGGATCCAGGCTCAAGATCCCGGCGTCACCTGCCCAGCTGAACCCTGGTAACCGGCGAGATCCGGAGGAAGGAAGCTGTGACTGGCTGCTAACACATGTGAGAAGTTGTTTTTGACTCAGCTCTACAGGAAATAGCTTCCTTACCCCGGAAGGAATTGGAGGATGGTTTCTTCCTTCTTTCTGATAATGAATCATACTTCACTTTCCCCCCAGCCACCACGGTGCGTAGGTTCGCGTCCACTCTCAGGATGACCTTCACATTTGGGAATCTTATACTGACCATGTCTAGGTCTTACCTTAGCTACTTCTTTGTCTTCATCCTGCCTCTTCACTCGTACGTCATTGTTTCATTATATGTGTCCAACACCTCCAAAATCATTTGTTAAAAAATGAATGAACAATTCTTAGTATGTGCTATACAAATAGTTGAAGGTTAATTAGCAGTATAACTAACTAGTAATGCTGCCCGTCTCCTTCAGACAAATTTTTAAAAATGAATGAATGAATAAATATGGCTTGTAGAAAGCTACCTCAGATCCGTTGTGGGAAAGCAAAGGTAAATAAATTTATATTCAGAATGGCTTTATTTGCAAGGATGATATCTGACTTCTTATGAATTACAGAGGAATGTCTCTCTCCAACTAACAAAACCTCCTAGATTTTAAATGCCTATGTTTTAAAAGGCAGATTTAAAAAATGATTAAATTATAAAATAACTTAGCAAAAAGAGTCTCTCTAAATTAAAATTCTAAGCTGCATGATAAGAAAAACATTTCCAAGCAAGAATTATAAACTTTTGGCAAGCAAAATCTGAAAATTAAAGCATCTCTAGTATAATAGTCCAAAGCCTTAGGAAATGGTTTACAAATACATCATTTATGTACCATTTTTAAAGAGAAAAGCCACTGGATAAAGCAGGCCACACGATGATAATTCAACAGTAAATGTTATATTCCATTCCCAATAGAGGTGCTTGTTATGTGCATATATATACATACATGTATAATGAGTATAAACTATGATCTCTTTGTGTGTGTCCTGGTTTCAGCCTAACAGGAAAGCCCCAAGCTCAGGGGCCTCCATTCAACAGGCTGCGCTTCCACAAGTCCAGTCTGTTCGACAGACAACCAGGAGTCTGTCCTCTGCCCTGGCAAGCCGTATCGTACGCTGTTGGCTCCTTTTAACCAGTCATCAGGCCTTGTGCCCCTCACTGCCACGCCCCTGCGTGCTCAGGCACCTGGAGACCCTACTGGGAAGTATTCAAGGTAGATCCAAATACACATACTTTCCTTCTATGCCAAACGTATCCCTCCACTCGCCCACCCACGGGTCCCCACCAGGAAGGCGACAAGCCATTCTGAAGACACATTACCTTTGAGGAAAAGTCTTTCATTCTAGGTCTTCCTCATTTGTCTTAGAAAGTATGCCCAGGAAACGCAGCATGTCACACCGAGCAGGTGTCCTGGGGATCCTTGCCGTGGAGAGGATCTCTCCGGCATGTTTGGCTTCCTCTAAATCTTTGCTGAAGGTCTACTCTTCAACCGTTACTTATTGAGGAGTCTGTGTACTAGACATTTAAAAGCCCCTGTTTAGACTTTGTAAAAGAAATTGAAATCGCATATATCATCTCCATTCTGCACGTGATGAAACAAACTCCGAAAACCACATACGTTCAAAATCCCCTGGGTTTTTGTCCACACGACACTACTCTGGAGAATTCTGTGTTCGAGGGGCTTAGAGTGCAACACGGCTCTCCGCATTTCAGCCTTTCAGCACAGGTGGGCGAGTCCCTAGCCCCTGCGGGCTGAGGGACGGCTTCCGAGAAGAGAAGGGAAGGGAGCTGCGTCCTGAAACGTGAGTCCAATTGGGAAGGTGGAGGGGAGCGCGTGTTAAGCCCTGGGGACATGGATGGGCTGGACACCTTCTAGGAACTGAGGAGCTCGGCGGGACTGAACACCATGTGAAGGGAGAGGGTCAGAGAGGAGAAAGGACAGGGAGGCGGACTGCCAATTGTTGAGGAAACGGCATGCCATGCTAAGAAGCCACATAACAGGGACATCAGCAGTAGAGTGATTTGATAAAACATGCATTTCAGAAACTCCATGTAGCTGCTTTCGACTTTAAAAAGGGCCATTTCACATCCATTTGGGATACATTTCTCTATGAGCTCACATTCCCATTTCCTCAGATATTCTGCACTCACCTTTTCCTCCTCCTTTCTGTCCTCCCTCTCCACCCCCTCGTCAGATCAGAACTTCCCTGTCATCCCGGTGGTCCCCGGCCACCACGTCTGTGCCAGCTCCACTGCCCTTTGGGGACAGCGAAGGAGGTGCCCCTCCTCCTCTGGTAAGAGGCCTTGCACCCCCAGGACCTCTGGGTCTCACCCCACTGCCTGTCCTCACGGCCCCTCTCTTCCCTGTATTGTCCCCAGTCACTCCCACTGGGAACAAATACGCTCCCCTATCTCTGTGAGGAAGTGCCCGCCCTCGGCCCCAGACCCCCTTCCAGCTTCTTCTAGAAGGGGCGTCTCTACGCCGTCCTCACTGGCTCACTCCCCATAGCCTTCTCGACTCTCTCCAGCTGGGTTCCTACCACGGCGTCTTAAAAGCTCCAAATAACTGAATCAATTATGTTTTTACATTTAGGTTTAGGAGTAATTAAAACTACATAAAATTGGAAATCAGCTTCTCGGGATCATTAGCCACAGAGCCACAGGGGGTAATGACTACCGGCTTAGACAGTGCAGACCCCCAGCGATTTTTTTTTTTTAAAGATGTAAATCACATCACGTCACTCCCTGATTAAAGTCCTTCCTTCATTTGCTTCCTGGTGTGCTCTGCGCAAACGCTGGAACTATTTTTGACAAAACCTGCCCAAACTCTCCGGCTGCCCTTCTTTGCCAGACGTTCTCCCCCATCCCATGGGCTCTTGTGGTACAGACTTACGTTCCTTCAACACACAGCTGTTTGACACCCAATAGCAGTATTAGTGTACGCTGCTCCTTCCGCACAGAACGCTTCACCCCAGCTCCGCCCACGGCAGGTCCCTGTCCCTTGGCTGCTGTGGCACCTTATCAGAGACAAGCTTCCCTGACTAGCCTACAAATATGTCCCCCTTGATCATGCTTGGTCACCATGCCCTGATCATTGCTGTGATAGCACCCTTACTCCCTTGCAATTATACATTTAGTATCTGCTCAGTGTTGTCTTTTCACTGGACTGCAAAGCCCACAAGCACAGGGAGTGTGCCTGCTCACTTGTGAACGTCTTTTTGCTGCTCAAAATGGCGTCTGGCACGCAGTGAGGACTCACGAACACCATTGTAGGCTGTGGATAACCCAGGTGTGACGCAGGCTGAACCCTCTCCATTATACGTGTTGAGTCATTCATTCGACGTTTATCTAGGAGTTGCTGTGTGCTACCAGTGAAGATGAACAAATAAACCGACTCTGCCCCCAAGAAGCTCACAGTTCAGTGGTAGCAGTAGATGGGACAATTTAACACAATATGATAGGCTCACTCTCAAAGAACTGCTCAGAGTTGGGGGCGCCAGGAAGAGGAACCAGTGGCCTGGGAGAGAGGAGAGAGTGGACGGCAGTGGAGGCTTCCAGGAGGAGAAGCAAGCTGAGTTAAAATCAACAGGGGTTAACCTGGGGGAAGAGCATAACATTATTCCTATAAAGGGATCTACGTGCAAAGGCAAAGAAATGTCGAAAACCATGCCGATTGTGCGCAGGGTATCAAACAGAGCTGAACGTGAGCACGCCAGACGACCTAGCGGCTGGCCCATGCAGGGCCTTCGTACCACACCAAGAAGTTAGATTTTGTGCTGGTGGCATTAGGAAAAGTTTTCAACGAGACAGTGACATCATTTCGTTTTCATTGTGTATCAGTCGTGCCATGGCTGCATGGAAGGCAGACTGAAGGGGTGCAGAGGAAAAGACATCACATCTCTGGTTACCATCCAGAAGAGGAAGGATGACAGTTTGAACTTGGTCCCTGGCTGGAGGAATTCAGCATAAGCAATCCATTTCAGAAATACTTGGGAAGTAAATTAAGCTGTTTGGAGGTCACCAGTGACCTAGGCTGGGGATTTTCCAGTGCCCTGAGGGGAAAGGGAAATGTGTTTCCACAGCTGCGGAAATCACAGGGACCGTGGAAGTGGCGATCAGTAGTTCCCGGACCTGGCTACAGATCAGACGCACCAGGAGAGCTTTTGAAAAAGGACAGCTGAACTCCGAGATCCCTGCGTCAGTCTCCACGAGCAGGGCCCAGCAACCCTAGTTTTGACAAGTTCCCCGGGGAAATTATACTCGAATCTCCACACCTTTGCTTGGAAGGAATAACTCAAAGATGGAGGCACGTGGGCTAGGAGAATTAGTTCATAAAAAAAAATCTGTTACTGAAAGGCAGGATCTTCATTCCCAGGACCAACCCATCTTAAGTCGGGTCGACAATTTAATTAGTAAAAACTCAATAAAAGTTAAGTACCTAAACCACAATTGAACAAGGGACTGTGGGCAATACGATTGAAGAACTTGCAGTCGGCCTCGGGAACCCCAAAACGAACGTGACTGCGTCAGAGACCTTTCAGGGCCCAATAGCGGGGCACTGACCCCCGAGTTATCAGGCGGCAGAGCAGGCAGCCATCTCTGATCCCAGCCTCCTCTCCAAGTCTCCAGTTCTTACTCTGGAGTGTTCATTTCAAATTCTTTCCTCTCCCCATTCACAAATTCCCACCCCATTCACAAATTCTTTCCTCTCTCTAGAGAGGTGCCCTTTCCCGTTGATTGTCCAAAGCGCTCTGTACTTCCAAAGGCACCTGAGAGCTTCTGGACCCAATCTCCTCCTGGTGTGTTGGAAGGGGTTCCCCACACATCTGGGGAACCCCCAGACAGCAGCAGCATGTCCCACTCTTCCCCTCAGTTCTGAGACACCTGGGGTTCGTGTCCGATTCTGCAGGTGACAAGGCTCAGTCCCACAAGACTGCCCCCCACCCACACGTTTCAGATTCCATTTGCACGCCCAGGTCGTGAGCGGTGCTTCTGCTGCACAGACTACAGACTGGAGGTTCCAACACCCCCTCCCCGTGTTCGATTCATGTGTTAGAGCGGCTCACAGAACTCAGAGAAACATCGTACTTACTAGATTTCAGATTTTTCATAAAAGATATGACTCAGAAACAGCCAGATGGCAGAGAGGCACAGGGCAGAGTGGGGGCGGGGCGCACAGAGCTTCCATGCCCTGTCCCTGTCCCCAAATCTCCACAAGTTCATAGATCTTGGGACCCCAACCTTTCGGGTTTTAAAGGAGGCTGCATTCTGAGGCATGATTGATTAAATCATCGGCCTTTGGTCATTGAAACTGATCTCAGCCCCTCTCCCCTCCCCAGAGGTGGAGGGGTGGGGTGAGAGGGGACTGCAAATTCCATCCCTCTGACCCTCTCTAATCACATGGTTAGTTCCTCTGGGGATCCACCCCATCCTTAGCAGACCTAAGGACATCCAAAAGTCAACTCCCTGATACAACAAAAAACACCTTTACGCTGTTAACACTCAGGAAGCCCAAGGGTTTGAGGAGCCCGGAGCAGGAACCTGGGCTGACAACCAAAACATATTTTTCTTATAAATTACAGCATTGCAACCGCCGCTTACTGAATGTATACCATGGGCCTTACACACTACATCATTTCGCTGAGCAATCACTCACACCCTGAAACTTTGGTCTGGATCATTATCTCTATACTGCAGATGAGAAAACCACTCTGAGGAGCGTTCCCACCAGCAAGAGTCAGGGGCAGGCCTGAGACACCACTCAGCGAAGCCTGCACTTTGTCACAAAGGGTATGATGGCTCCTTTTCAACTATGAGCCTTTTCGGGATCCGAGAAAAAAGATATCATAAAGAAGATTAGTCACCCAGCAAATTACTTGTTTAAATGGATTATTCAATTCCCAGCCACTGAATCATTAGACAATGAGGCCCTTCAGAACTGCTACCCACTCCTGATAGGTATGTACACGTTACTCGTGGGCACGCCATGACCTTGAACTAGTGGCAAATGGAAATCCGACTCTGTCACAAGGGAGCCCCGAGGCACACTTTCAACTCCTGGAAACAGAGCCCTCTCAGCAGGACGGTTAGAGAAACACAAGGCCAAAAGCAATCCTACGTCATTCATACAATTCACGAATTAAATACATCACCCTTTACCTCAACAACCATCTTGCCTTTGTTAACAATTGACATCAAGGATTTAACACAATATTCATGCTTGTTGAGATTGAATGTTAAAATTTCTACATCAATGGGCCTCCCTCGAAGAATACAAGCACAAAAAAACTAAAGATACGAAACAGGCAACCTGAAGGGTGAGATTTTGCTGCCCAAATATATGTCTTATTTGACCCAAAGTCCACCCATTTCATTAAATAGTAACCTTTCCGTGCATATCATTTACTCATATACAACTTTTCAGAAGCCCTCCTTGGTTTAAGCAGGGCCTAGCCGTGACCATCCCAACACACCTTTCTAGATATGCCCAGGTGCTGCGAAAATATTACCACCATCTCCCCTCTCAATTAGTCTTCCCCTGGGCCCCCCTGTTCCCTAAAAGTCACAATTTACTGTGGTGTATTATCTCAGACAAATGACCTGGTGTAAGCCTGAGAAAAATCTTGCTCCCTGTCTCCTTCCACTATTGCACGTGGGAGAACAAACAGAACGTCACTGTTGGTCTGCCATCAAGAAGAGGAACGGAGAGGGTGATGGAGGAGGAGGGAAGTGTGGTCCGACGGGAGGGAACGTGAAAAGGAGGCGGCCGAGCGAGGGCGTGCGGGAGGCACTTTCACACGGTCAGAGGAGGAAGGGAAGATGAACTGACCCCGGGCTCCCCGTTCTGAACACCGAGTTCCCGACTCCACCCTCAGTTTTGTCTCTCACCTTGGGCAACTCCCTGGGTTTCTCTGTCTCCTAATGCAGCTCCAGGAAGTTGGCAAAAGTCGAGGAAAGTGTCTTACAGAACCTAGTGAAATGCCTATTCGTAAAATAAAAGCTAAGCTACCTATAACAAAAAAAAAAAAATCACCAACATGGTATCAATAAACCCTCTGATTTGTTGGAATGGTGATTAACTCAAGAAATGCAAATCACCGAATGTCAACCCTCCACCTTTACCCTTCCCTCTTTCTAAACAATGCATTCCATCTCAGATTTGACTTTTGAACATTCTCCCTGACATTTGTCTTTGGCTTACTCCACTACTTTAAATAAATGCCTTATTCTTTAAAAAGAAAGCAGAATTCCACCTCCCGTGAGTATCAGTGCCGTGAGGTCCTTACAGAGCCGCAGGTCCAATCCATCCCGCCCTCAATTAGCCGTCACTGCACCCAGTTATATTTTTAATCTCTCCAGCCTCTTTTCTTTCCTGCTCCTCTTCTCTTGGGCTCTCTCCAACACACTGTATCTCTCTGTGATAAAATGACAGTCTAAATTCAATGCCTTGTTGTCAAGTCAGACGCTGAGACACAGATCACCACCTCCCTGCCTTGACACTGATACTTCAGTACATGCAGCCTTGGGCTAAAACGATACTGGCTGCCAGACGACACTGGAAACTCACACATTGTCTACTTTCCACTCACATCCCAATGCAATTTCAGAACCACAGCTTTCCGGAATGTTTGCTTTTCTTGTAAAAATAAATGGACAGAGTATAAATTCCTGTGTCCCTGCTCGTTTGAGTTATACCCAGCTGCCTTCATTTCACGAACTCATTTGAAAATTGCAGTCTCATACCTTAGGCTGTCAGTTCTTTTTTTATATGTCTATCAGCTTCTACACATGCACGTTTCCTTCCACATTCTTAGCCAGTATACTTAGAACTCCGTAAATGTGTGCTCTCTGACTTTACTGCCCACGTTTCTCAATAGTTCCAACAGAAGTCATGTCCAAGGCTAAATCCCAAGGTGGTCATTTACTAGCCATGATCCTTCCCAAATTACTTGTCTCTCTAACCTGGAGTTTCCTGTCCTATAGACACGAGGTGAAAACAGGTGAGGTAAGGAAGGCACAGAAAATGAGGAATGATGTCCGTGCCTGCCACCCAGTGAGGCTAAACAGATACTAACTGCCCCCCTTCTTCCCGCTTTATAGAAATGTGTTTAGTATAATGTAATCCATTAGGGTTTTTAAATTAATGCTGAGGATGTGAGAAATTGCAAAGCAGACTTACAGCTGGGCATTCTATACAGGACATTAGCCTAGGGCTCTCGTGACTCAACTCTGGTGGGAAAGGAAAAAAATCATCTATTTCTCTTAACTGCTTCTAGTTCTCTCTTAAATTAAATAAAACATGATAATAAGCATTACAGTTTAACTCTGCTTATTAGCTCTAACAAAAGGTACTACCTGAAAACCCCACCGAATATATTAAATGTGTATTCCTTGGGAGGAGAGCCCAGTGGCCTACTCTCCAGCATAGCTGACTATTGAGTTTCCATTCCTCCGGAGTTCTGAACGACCCCTGCCCAGCGTCATTCTTAAAGAAGTGAACCAAGCCCATTCTTTAAATATCTATTTATGACAGCGAATTCTAAAACAGAGACAGCCTATCGAGGGCAGTTCATCTAAGTGTATTGCTTCTCAGATATCAATTTAAAAAATTAAGTTGATGGTGATAATTAAATCCAACCACACATTTGTCATAACCTAAAAGTACATGATGCAATGTTAATTCAGCAAAAATATCTTTGTAATTTCAGGTTTTAGCAATTTATTGTTGGATTTTAGAAGTTCATGTTCTCAATACTTTATTTAAATAGAGTCTTGGGAACCATGAAGCATGGTTTTCAACAACTATCACATTTTAACTGGTAGCACCCATTTACTGAGTAGCATTAATACTTGGAAGCCATTTGTTGAAAAAATATTCACTGATTCAGATGCTTTGATATTTTAAAAAATCTTTTCCCTCAATATAAACCTATTTCTGAATTAAGAAGTTTTACTAATATTAATGCTTCTATTCCTAATCTCATTGACAACTGGAGAACTCTCACTTAAGTCTTCCGTTTTTAAATATTTTCTTGAAATCAAAGGATTTAAGGATAGATTAGTGTCTATCTAAGCCATATAACTGACTTTTGGATTTTTAAACAATTATCTGGTCATGTCCATTCATCAAGGGCATCAAATGGCTCACTTTTAAAGCTCTCCCACAAAACAACTTTAATTTGATAATCAACAAATCCATCTTTAGAACCTCAGAACTAAATAAATATACATTATTTTACATTTCCACATTGAAATGAACTCCCTTCAACATAGTCTTTTAAAAAATCTTTTAGCCCTGGCTGGTATGTCTCAGTGGATTGAGTGGTGGACTGTGAACCAAAGGGTCACTGGTTCGATTCCAAGTCAGGGCACATCCCTGGGTTGCAGGCCAGGTCCCCAGTTGGAAGCGTGTGAGAGGCAACCACACACTGATGTTTTTCTCCCTCTCTTTCTCCCTTTCTTCCCCTCTCTCTAAAAATAAATAAATAAAATCTTTGTAAAAAGTCTTTTATTTGGTCCCCAATAATTGCAAAACCTATTCTTTTTGTGCCAAATTGAAAGTCTATTCACCACTCACCATAGAGCAATATAATGTGGAATCCTCTGTCTATATAATTAGCATCGAAGAACAAATGTTTCTAACAAGTATATCATTAAAAAGCATTTGCACATTAGCAACTAGTACAGTTTTCACTTAACACCTCTATAAACAAGTTTTATGTATTCAAACACAGATAAATAAACAACCCAATTACATTCTAGAGCTCTTTTCAAGGATGTCTAATATAGTCAAGAAATATTCTTCTAGCTAATGTTGCTTTTGCCTAAGGGGTTGCTTCAAATCCTCTGTGAAATGAGAAGGCAAGGTAGACATACATAAATAAATATGAATAAAATTATTAATGTAGCAGCTTATTTATTGAAGTATGGTCAGAGAAAGAAGTGAACAGCATTTATCAGAGGTATTGGCGAGTCTCCATAAGACAGAGGCAAGATGTCCCCGCAGGTCTGAGAACGTAGGTACAGAGCCCAGACACCTCCAGCTGAATCCCAGCATTTTTATGTTAAATTAGCCTTTAGCAGGCTACTCAAACTGCCTGAATCCCAACGGCCTCTTCTGCAAAATGGAACTTATAAGAATACCTTCCTCTCTGGGGTTTTAGAAGGATTATATAAGATTATCAAGGCACAAGCACCTACGACCTGATGGTGACAGAGCAAACACTCAAAAAACATCAACCATCATCATCATCATAGTCTCATCATACTGTAAAAAAAAAAAACAATTGAATGTAAAGATGGTTGAATTACTTCAATTTCTCCAGACACAAGTGAGCCCGATGGGCAGCCCCCAAGCCTGCACGTCAGCCCCTATATCCAGACCATGAGTCTCAGCCTCTATTCTTTAGACATTAGGCTGCCTCTCACTGCCAGCATACAACTCATCGGAAGAACCAAAAGAACAATCTGGTTACTCACGCTATATCACATTAATATGTAAATTCATCACTGCAGCAAGAAAATCACAAACAAGTAGCTCATTCATGACTCATTTTATTCATGACAGTCTCAGACTTGTCACCCCAAAATTGCATTTTAGAGCTACAGTGAAATGAAATAAACACATTCACGTCAAAATTCATTCAGTGGCGTCCAAAAAAATCAATATAAACAAACCCTATCCGAGAGGAGAAGATACTGTCAGTCCAGTAAACATGGATGGCTGAATATTGGGGAGAAAATGCATCCTTACAGTGAAGAGAACAGCGCAGACGGTGAGCAAGCATTATTAATTTACACGACAGAGCCCCCTGCTTTATGCCTACATTCGCTCACTGCACAGGGGTCAGTCTCAAGAACATAGGAAAAAGGTAGTTTTATCCTCAAAAAAAAATCCCTCATGTTTATTGCAAAACTTCTGGATAATAAAAAGATAAAAGGTTACAATGGAATGGGGTAGGTTTTTCTGCCTAAGATGAATCTCCTATTAAAGGAGAGAACTCCTTTTTCCTCTAAGGTTGGTTTATAATTAGAAATTAGATTCCTCAATAATTCAATGACCGAAACCTTTATTAAAATCAAATGACCTTTTTAATTAAATTCTCTCCTAATATATAGGCTCTGCCAAGCAGGTGTCATCTCCACAGATAATACACCCTTTACATATTTATTAAATGAGTTTTTCCCTCTCTGTTCATCCTTTTCTTTGATTTGCCATTCTGACAGTGATTAATTATTGGTAAAACTTTAAGAAGTATAACATTACTAATGTATCTGGTAAATGCTCTGACTTGTAGAGTATTTATAATGTCCCTATTTTTCATTCTACCATGAAAAATGTTCAAACTAAAGTATTTTATTCCTCCATATCTCCTTTTTTTAAATTCTCACTTCAGAAGTATATAGTTTATGAGGGGAAATCTGCACAGTTTTATTATGGCCTTAAGAAGCGCACTAGGTTGTGAAAACCTAAGGAAGAGAATTAAGATATGTACATAAAACTGACATTAGCTTCAAAAGCTCTTGCCACCAACAATGTATTTAGAATATAGGCTCATCCAATTAGCTACATGAATGAAGCATAAAGATATATAACTGAATTTGAATTACAATTTTAATCTTTAAGTATTTGTTTAAAAACCAAAAGTAGTTAAATGACTATTAAGGTATCATGTTAAACGCTCTGGAGTTTGAAAACCCAAAAATACATTGTCATCGAACATCATTCTTCCTGCAGGTACCGCTTTAAATTTAGTGAATTTCATTAGCAGTAAATCAAAGACCGTAGAAACCTTCAGGTATGTGACTGTTGTGTGTATATGTGTGAAATGTATATTCCTTCAGCACCTCATCATGTATGATGACGTGGGCAAAATGCTTTACTGTCACTTGTCTCATCACTTAAATAGACGATCAAACCAAGGCGAAGTGATTAAATGGCTTACTCAAAAATGCCAGCCAATTGTCGACAGTTTTAGTGTCTTATTAGGTTTCTTGGCTTTTGAGTTCGTGTGGGGGAGGGGCGACGAAACACAGTGCCATCTGAGAGAGAGAGTATCGTCTGGGAGAACAGCAAATGCACTTTATGGATACCAACATTCCCAAAGGAGGTGGGGGGGTATCTAAATCATCACCGAACACTAGCAGAAAAAAAAAAAAGGAACAGGTCAGGACCCTTCTGAATCCCAAATCACTAACCAGCCAAATAAAGAGTAAAGCACAACCTCTGGATCGCCCCCCGCCCCCGCCCCCCAGCCCACTCCTGGGCTGTTTCCTTCTACCTGGAAACAGATTTCAGCTTTCCTGATGCTTCCGAACGCGCTTGTCTCAGCAAACGTCTGCACTCCTCAGACGAGGCCCCTCAAGGTAACTTAATCCCTCCTTGAACTGCTCGGTGGAAGAAATGCTGATTCCCCATTCAAAAATAAATTATTTAGCCTTTTCTGTGTTAACGAGCCGCAAAGAAACCCCTAGCTACAATTGAGATGCAGCCTGTTATCTTGAAGACTCGCGGGGCAAATCAGAGCTCGGGGAATGGGAGATGTGGCCGGGGGAGGGGGCGCAGGGAGAGGGCAAGAAAGACGCCGGTCAGTTCGGAGCTGAAGCGGGGATGACACGGCACCTGGACAGCCCAGGTCCCGTGCGCCCGCGGGCTCCGAGTCTGTGCCTCGGTTTCTTCGGCATGCGCCTGGAGCCGTGGAGAGGTGCGCACGCGAACACACCACCTTTTATTCTGGACTCCCTGGGAGGAGAGTGGTGGGGAAGCATCGCTGGATGAAGCCTCACCACAACAAACGAGGTCTTTCTCCTCGCACCCCGCCCCCCCCACCCCCCGCCAGGGGCAGGCGACGACTGTCTCGAACAGCAGACACAGCTGAGAGGACCGGAGCATCTCCGCGGGGAGCAGGGGAATGAACCCCACAGCCCAACGAGCCCCTCGGGGAGGCCGACAGGAAAAGGAGGGATGTGGAGCCGGGAACACAGAGGACAAGGGACGGGGACGTGCCCGCGCGCTGCGCATCTGGCTGCCCGGGCTGGCGTGCCTGACTGGGGAAGTCGATCCCGGGGCGGACCCCTCCCCGACTCCGGCCGGAGGACGCGGAGGAAATGGTTTTGTATGGCAGGATGAAAGGCAGACAGGAGGGCCACCCCGCGGGGGGGACAGAGGATGCCCGCAGCGGAGGCCCCCGCCCGCGCCCCAGTCCCCCGCCGCTCTGCCCCCGACCCAGTCGGCGGCAGCCCCAGGTCCCCGTCGGGCTCCAAGGGCCACAGCAGGTCGCCACCCCCCGTGCCCGGGCTCACCTGCCCACGAAGTTCTCCAGCACCGAGCTCTTGCCGGCGCTCTGGCCGCCCACCACCGCGATTTGCGGCAGCTCCAGCAGGCAGCTCTGCCCCAGCGCTGAGAAGGCATCCTGCAGACGGTTCACCAGGGGGATCAGCTCCTCCATCTCCCGGTTCCCCATCCTGCCCGCGCCGCCCGCAGGCCGCCGCGGGGCTCAGGCAGCGCGGTCCAGCGCCGCCGTGGGATCCACCGCCCGCTGGCCCCAGCTGGGCTCCTGACAGCTAACGGCCCGCAGCGCGCCTGCGCAGGCGGGCGGGGCGGGGCCTGGCTCTGACCCCGCCCCGCGGCTGCCCCGCCGACCCCGGCTCCCAGACAGACGCCCTGGCCCCGCGCGCACGCACTGCCTCCCAGCTGCGGCCAGATGCCACCGCCTGCGTCTCCTGCGGCCAAGGCTCCGAGGCGAAGTTTCAGGCCTGGGTCCGCACCCAGGGGACACTGCTGCCTTTCAGCAGCTACACTGGGAGTCCAGGGGAACGCTCTGCCTCCGGTCGCAACTCAGCACTGTTGGCAGCAGCGGCGGCGGCGGCGGCGGCCTCCAGTGCCCGGTCCCCAGAGTACAAGTCCCAAAAGGAAATCTCACGTTCTCACGCCCCGCTCCAGAACCCGGCTCTTCCAGGAGTGGCCAGTCTGTTGGAGTCTAAATCCTGCGGTCTGGCATCCAATTCAGGCCCGGCGAAGTCTAACGCTAACTAATTATTCGATTTTGATGACTCTGTCCTCCCTGCCCGCCTAAGCTAAGGTGGAGTCCGTGGTGCTTGCCCCCTCACCACTGTCCCTCTCCAATCTACCAAACTCATTCTGTCCTTGGAGAGTCCTCATGCCATTTCTCCTCCATACCTACCCCGCTCTGTAGCGTTCGTCAACAACCACGACCGTGTCCTCTCGACCCATTCAGTTAAAGGTAGCAAATTCATGGCTAAATGGCTGACCCGCCTCTCCCTCCTGTGCCTCAGACTGGCCTCTGGGCCCTGACCTCACTTCCTGAACGTCCCTCAAGTCCTTCTGCCTTAACTTATTCAAAACTTAACTCATCTTTTTCAGCGTCAGCTTTTAATGCTATAAATTTCCCTCCAGCCCTAAAAAGATTTGCATTTAAAAAATCCATAATAACCAAAAAAACCCCTAAGAATCCCAATGTCCATCAAAAAGTGAGTAAATAAACAAGCATGGGATGTCTACTACAGTGAAACAGTCTCAGCAACAAGGAGGCGTGAACTTCTGATGCAGCAATGACACAGTCGTGTCTAAGAAGCGTTGTGCTGATTGAAAGAAGCCAAAGCACATATTGTGTGACTCCATATACAAAGCTCTAAAACAGGCAAAACTATCCTGTGGTGATAGTGATCAGAACAGCAGTGGCCTTTGAGGGGCGCAGATTGACTGCAAGAGGCACGAGACGCATTTGTGGAGGCCATGGAAACGTTCTGTATCGTGATCTGGCTGTGAGGACACATTTGCCAGAACTCATCCAACTCGACGCATACGATCTGTGCATCCATCGTAAATTAGACCTCAACCTTTTTAAGGAAGAGAGAAAAACAAATTAAACTGAACAAATCCTCACCTCTACTGAAGTGGACCCATAGTGGCAAGCCTGCCCAGCGTGCCTTTTCTGAGAGTCCTTCCTCCATCCACCACATGGCTGTAGCCAGAGCATAATGAAGATAGCAGGGCAGGAAGGGCAACTAATTGTGCCCTGGCTACAGCCTCATACATCAGGGGACACCTGACCCAAGTTGCAGCGATTAGAGCCCTTTCCAAGGAAAGGACTATAAATTTGAGAGGGAGCAGAAGAGGGAGAGGGAGGGGAGAGATTTGTCTTTGTCTGAGTGACTGAACTATGATATATGTAGAATCTGGGCTATAAAATCCTGAAACTACAGTTGGTAATGTTCTCACTGTAGGAGGAGATGCAGAAGATGCTGGCCTGCGAGGAAAGAGAAAATGGAAGGACAGAGAGGAGCAGGGGGAAGCAGAGAGCAATCCTGATGGGACCTGGGTCCTCCTTCTAGTGCGTTTCCGACACTCAGCTACAATACCGCCAAAAGTTCCACGAGCCAGCCTCCTTTCGAAAGCTTACAGCAATCCCCCTCTTTGCCTCACCTAATTCAACTTGTATTTTTGCTTGCAACCAAAGAATCCCAATAAATATGCCCTCCAGTGTGCTCCCTACCTCAGCAAGAGGCCCCCCGCAACAGTCCCAATCTAGAATCTGGATGTCGATCTAATTCCTTTTCTCTTTCTGCTTCATCCCTGACGGCAATTCAGTTCCCAAATCATGCCCATCCCCCCTCCCTGGCACTCACCTTCTCCTCTTCATCTTGGCTGCCAGGCCTTGTTTGGAGCTACCACTTGCTGCACCCTCTCCTCTGCTTCCCTGTGTAGGTCCCCAGAGCAGATTCTCATCACTGCACTTGACACATGGCATCGTCTGCAACCTACGTGTGTCTCTTCTCCAGGAACTTGGTAGGCAGAATAATGCTCCCCCTGACAGATGTCCACATTCCAATCCCTGGAACCTGTGAAAACGTCACCTGGCATGGCAGATGGGGCGTTACCGGTGTGACTGAATCAGGGGCCTTGGGATGGGGAGCTTATGCTGGATTATCTGCATGGGCTCAGTTTCCCCACATGCTCCTTAAGAGCCTTTCCCGCCATGTCAGAGGGAGTCTGACTAAGATGTGGTCATAGAGGTGCAACTTTGCTGGCTTTGAAGATGGAGAAAGAGAGGCCACAAGCCGAGGGATGCAGGCAGCCTCTAGAAGCTGGAAAAGACAAAGCAACAGATTCTGCCCTGGAGCCTCCAGAAGGACCACAGCCTGCCACCATCGAGATTTTAGCCCGGTGAGATCTCTGCTGGACTTCTAATCTAAGGAACTGTAAGATCATAAATTTGTGCTATTTTAAACCACTAAGCTGTGGTCATTGGTCACAGCAGCCATAAAAAACTGGTACAGCTAATGACAAGCTCCCTGAGGACAAGATCAATCTTCAGGATTCTCAGTGCTAAGCACAGTGCTTAGCCCTGAAAACTATAGTCTGCTGGAAACAGACATGAACAAATTGTGGCAGCACATGTAATAAGTATTCCGAGGGGACTATGGACTGAAGGGTGTCTCCTCAAACTTCATTGGTTGAAGCCCCAGCCCTAGTGTGGCTGTAGGTGGAGCAAAGAAGTAATTAAGGTGAATGGGGTCATAAGGGTGGAGCCCTAATCCAATAGGATTAGAGTCCCTCTGCGTGGAGACACCAGGGGCCTATCGTTCTTTTTCTTTTTCTTCCTCCCTCCCTCCCTCCCTCCCTCCCTTCTTTCCTTCCTTTCTTCCTTCCTTCCGTCCTTCCTTCCTTTTTTCCTTCCTTCCTTCCTTCTTCCCTTCCTCCCTTCCTTCCTCCCTCCCTCCCTCCCTTCCTTCCTTTCTTTCAACACAGTAGAAAGGCAGCCATCTCCAAGAGAAGATGAGAGTCCTCATCCGGGGACTGAATCAACCAACACCTAGACCTTGAACATCCCAGCCTCCAGAATTTTGAGAACACAAATTTCTCTTGTCTAAGCCACCTAGTGTATGGTATTTTGTTAGGACAGCCTGAGCACAGTGAGACACAGGGTTTGTGTCAAAGAACAGGAGATGGAAATCAGGGAGTAACAGTTCCTTCTGGAGAGGGTCATGGAAGGCGCCCGAGAAGAGGTGACTCAGGAGGTGGGCTTTGATGAGCGCCTCCAGCACTCCGCTACGTGCTGCGGGGAACATGAGAGCTGCAGGAGCCCCAGCGCTGGCGTTCTAATGTGGGAGACGATGCGGCCGTGCGTTAGACAGAGAGCACGTGATCATTGCATAAAACAGAAGTTCATGAGCACTCAAGTAAGCCATGCATGTCATCGCTGTGCCCCAGAACACAGCTCAAGTCAGTCCCACCCGCCTACTCCAAGGAACCACCCTGAACTGGGTTCTCCAGCTAACTGCTTTCCTTCTTTTCTTCCCATCGCCACTACTAGTCCTGCAACAACACGAAACCGAGAGAAACCTGACACACACAGACCCGCTCAACGCCCTTTTCTCGCAAGTTATTCCAGGTCAAACAAAGAGCGAGAGGAAACTGCAAGGGGGAAAGCAGAGGGGAAGTTTTGGCAGCAGGACCACCTACTCCCTTGAGGGTGGGTTAAAGCTGGGAGGGGAGCCTGGTCGGGCACCCCAGCTTCCCAAATGTGTCACAGATCACCTGGGTGCTGTTTCAGTGCCAAGTAACAAGTGCCACCTCCTGCTCTCTGGCTGCCACATTTTTTCCACAGCCTCTTCTGGGTGTGGCGCTCTATCGAAGAAGTTAGAACTGTTTCTGAACATATCAGAGCTCTTATATCTAAATGAGTATTTCCCTTCAGGGTCATTTGAGAAGTGCCTGACTGGCTGCAATGATACTGCGTTTCACACAGTATCGTGGAGCTCCTCCTTCGAAAATGGGACCTCACCCCCCAAAATAAAACTCAGTGTTCTACAGTCACATGTCATTTTCAGGAACAGAATATCATTCCTGCTGCACTCCTACCTCATTCACAGGATTCATTCAAATAACTTTGAGCTAATTCTAAAAATTAAATCTATGCAATTTTATACACATACACATGGTGTATACACATATTTTAAAATATATTTTATTGATTATGCTATTACAGCTGTCCCATTTTCCCCCTTCACTCTCCTCTACCCTGCCCACTCTCTCCCACCCACGTTCCCCCCCTTTAGTTCATGTCCATGTGTCGTAAGTTCTTTAGCTTCTATATTTCCCATACTATTCTTGCCCTCCCCCTGTCTATTTTCTACCTACCATCTATGCTACTTATTCTCTGTACCTTCTCCCCCTCTCTCCTCCTCCCACTTCCCTGTGATAACCCTCCATGTGATCTCCATTTCTGTGGCTCTGTTCCTGTTCTAATTGTTTGCTTAGTTTGGTTTTGCTTTTGTTTTAGGTGTGGTTGTTAATAATTGTGAGTTTGCTGTCATTTTACTGTTCATATTTTTATCTTCTTTTTCTTAGATAAGTTCCTTTAACATTTCATATAATAAGGGCTTGGTGATGATGAACTCTTTTAACTTGACCTTATCTGAGAAGCACTTTATCTGCCCTTCCATTCTAAATGAAAGCTTTGCTGGGTAGAGTAATCTTGGGTGTAGGTCCTTGCCTTTCATGACTTGGAATACTTCTTTCCAGCCCCTTCTTGCCTACAAGGTCTCTTTTGAGAAATCAGCTGACAGTCTGATGAGAACTCCTTTGTAGGTTACTGTCTCCTTATCTCTTGCTGCTTCTAGGATTCTCTCCTTCATTTTAATCTTGGCTAATGTAATTATAATGTGCCTTGGTGTGTTCCTCCTTGGGTCCAACTTCTTTGGGACTCTGAGCTTCCTGGACTTCCTAGAAGTCTATTTCCTTTGCCAGATTGGGGAAGTTCTCCTTTATTATTTGTTCAAATAACTTTTCCACTTGTTGCTCTTCCTCTTCTCCTTCTGGCACCCTTATAATTCGGATGTTGGAATGTTTAAAGATGTCCTGGAGGTTCCTAAGCCTCTCCTCATTTTTTTGAATTCTTATTTCTTCAATCTTTTCTGTTGGGGTGTTTCTTTCTTCCTTCTGGTCCACACCATTGATTTGAGTCCCAGTTTCCTTCCCATCGCTATTGGTTCCCTGTGCGTTTTCCTTTATTTCACTTAGCATAGCCTTCATTTTTTCATCTAATTTGTGACCAAATTCAAACCAATTCTGTGAGCATTCTGATCACTAGTGCTTTGAACTGTGCATCTGATAGGTTGGCTATCTCTTAGTCATTTAGTTGTATTTTTTCTGGAGTTTTGATCTGTTCTTTTGTTTGGGCCTTTTTTTTTTTATCTTGATGAGCGACCTTTTTTTTGCCACGACCCCTCTCCACCCCACCGCCTGACTGTGCCCCTCCAAGCAGTCCAGATGAATCCGTCTATTTTAACTCCTTGTTTGTCAGACTTCTGTACAGCTCAATTTTCTATCAGTTCTGTGGGGGGTTTGTTTCTAAATTTTTGTTGTCCTTATTTTGGTTGTGTGAGGAGGCACAGTGGATCTACCTATGTGTCCATCCTGGCTGGAAGTCCCCTATACACATATTTTTAAATATGCTACAAGCTGAAGGCAAGCTCCAAGCAAGGAGTTAGAAAATTCTGGAGAGGTGAAAACACCCCTGGAAAAAGATGTAACCTCTCAAAGAAGAGCACAAACTGGAATCTGTTCATTCAGGAATTCATGATTTTTGGAAATCGGTCATATTACTGTGGAGTCACGTTTCAGATGCTTCCCCCACAGACCATCTCAGTGCTCAGCAAATATTTGCGAGGCAGAACAGAACCGAGACATCAAGCATTTGCCGTGTTGTCCGCTGGGAGGATCACTGTGATGATGATATAATTACTCCGTGTTCACTTTAGGGCCAGTTCCAGTCCCTCGGTTCTTCTCCAGACAGTTACCTCGTGGGTGGGTTTAGGTCTGACTGCAGATCGGCCTGCCCTCGGGCATCTTCTGAGTCCTGTTGACGCCAGTGAGCACCCAACAGAGACACACAGACACTCGACACTGTGGCCTTTGTAGCTGATGCATCCCTCAGGGAGGCTGCTGTCCACCAGCCTAAAGGGACAGCAAGAAAGTATAGACTCCCAGATTTACTGCCAGAATTTCTCATCGGCTGTCATCAGGGAGCAAAATAACTCAGGAAGAACCACTCCCGACTCCTACCCCTGTCACTGCTGTCAGTTTGGGGTCTGACAGATGGAGGCTCACCAGTGGCCTCACGGAAGCCTGACTAAATCCACACACAGGGAGGGTGGGCGGGCAGTGCCGACAGGCAGGCTGGCGTGGCTCAGGGAGGAGGGCGAGGAAGAACCCTCGGCACCACTTGAGTCTGACACAGCGGCCGGCTGGTGCGTCCAGGGACCAAGCAGGTGCATCTTCATGCCTCTTGAAGTGCTCTCTATGCACACTGAAGGAGAGCGGGGTTCCTCTCCAGAGGAAGGGCCCTAGTGCTTTTAGTTCTCATTTATTGAAGTATAAACTCTCTATATGTTATAATTGATTATAATGAATAACATAAGAATATATTATAGGTAAGCTATACAATGACACTTAAAATTATGTTTATGAAGATTTTTCAATGACAGAAATGCTCTGAATAAAACATTAAATTTAAAAGCAGGGTACAGAACTTTATGTAAAGTATTACCATAGCTACATTAAAAGGTCATATCTGGGGGAAAAGAACTGAAAAGAAACGTGCCCGGATATGTAATATTATTCTCCCTGAGAAAGTATGGGGAAAATTACCAGCATTCTCCTTTCGTTTCTCACACTGTCTGTGATGAGCACATTTTACTTCTACGGTTTAAACGTTGAATAAACACTGTCGGATTGAACCCTGATTGGCTTACAGACACGCCAGCTTCTCAATAACACAGGAGCCGCATGATGTGAGGTTAGCGTGAGTTTGCAAACAGAAGCAGGAGCGTCCACAAGCTTTCCGTCTGCAAGCCTTCGCCACACCCTGGCAGCCAGTGTCTACCTAATGATAACTAAGATTTTTACATGAGAAATGTTTCTTTCTGAGTCAAAGAGCAGAAATGTCACAAGCCCCAGCCACCACGGACTGTCATTAGCCAAGAGCGCGTTCATGCCACCAAACGGCAGCCCAGCCTCAATCATGGGGAAGGAGTTTTGTGAGCTGGTTTTGTTTACTAGAAGCCTACGTCATCATCTGTGTGATCGACAAGCTGGACATGAAAGATGACACCTTGTATGAACATATGTATGTGACATGCTAGAGTCTGTGATGAGAGCAAGCAGTCTGGGCGGAGGGTGGGGACAGGGGATCGACTGCAGGGGACATGTGGAAACTATGACTTAACTGTGGTGGTGGTTACCTGTTCATGTGTTTGTCAAAACTCACTGAACTATCTGCTCAAATGGTGCATTTTGTTTTATGTAACTTCTACGGTAATAAAAATAACCTGTGGCACTGATGACACACTTCCACATGATGTAACGGTAACAGAGAGGCATTATCGTAACAAGACAATGGTAATGTCATAATTCTATGACATCCTGAGCCTTGGAACAGCTTCAGTACGAGGCGATCATAATCGTGCTGTGTTTCGAAAGTCCAAAATAAAAATACACCTGACCCCCAAGAAGCCTGCTGCGACTCTGAAATTTTGCCAACGTAGAGATATTCTTCCAAGATTCCTGAGTATGCTGTTGGTGGAAAAACATCTCTTGGAGAAGGGAAAGAAACCCCTTAAGCCGTTATCGATGATCTCTCGGGAAGAGTGACATGCCACCAGTGCCAGCTCAGGAAGGTGGTCTGGGAGTGCGGGGGGAGGGGACAGGAGTGGAGAGTGCGTGTCCTCAGAAGACGTGACCATTTCACGTGGTTGGCTCTTCCATTTTCCAGGAGACACACAAACCTCAGCAAAGCTCAGCCCTGAGCAGACCTGTGGGGCCCAGTGGAAGCCCGGCTGCCACCCTCCTGGACACTTGCCAAACAAAGCCGCTGACGGCTTGGACACCCACATCCACACACCGTCCTCCTGTCTGTCCTCCCATCGGATCCACACAGCCGCCTGGGGAGCAGCGGCCGACAGCTGGAGAGCAGCAGCAACCCCATTTCACCGCGAAGGAAGCAGGGGAATCAGGGGTCCGGCGGCTTGGCCAGCGCCACCCAGCGGAGACTGACCGCAGGTGCTCTCTGTGGGCTTCTGTAGACACCTGGATCATCCGCACGCGCAGACCTTGAACCTGGTAATCTATGTAAATACTTATATTTGCCAGCCTGACACTGAGATGGGAAAAGGCGCAGGAAGTTGCTACTTGTGAACAAGAGAAGGTTTTGTCTTCCCTTCAGTTATTCCAGTTGCTATGACCTGGGGTCCGCAGACCGGAGTTCAGGCGCCTGCCCACTGGTTAAATGGTTCCCCTCCTTGCCCTTAATTTCATCTGTAAAATGGGTATATCAATGCCTATTCTTCCCCATTTATAGAACCATTATGCAATCAAATAAATAATGAATGTTAAAATAGTCTATAAACTGCACAGTACCAAATAATTATTAAATGCTTTATTTATGATGATCCAAACCTATACAGGAATTGTAAATATATTTTATGAATTACCAACAATGTTTTTTTCTTGATCAACTGTAGTTTTGAACTAATTTGTGTGATAGAAGTCTATGTGCTAAAAATATCTTCAAGCATCTTACTATTCCTGCACCTCATCGATTTCAGGGTCGTCCCAGTTGGTAAGATTGGGGCTGAGAGAGAGTCCGCTCTTAGAGGGAAAGCCCAGAAATAACCACACAGAAGGCGTGGGTGAAAGTGACAGTTCACTAGGAATCAAGCAAGACAGAGCAATGGAAGGCAAGCTGGGTTTTCACAAATGTGGAAGAAGGTCCGGGAAGCACTGGGCTAAAAGGAGGCAGAAGTGGCCTGAGGCTGACTCTGACAGAGAAATCTCAATTAAGCTGAACCCCTTCATAACTTTTGTTGTTCTCCACATGCAACGCCAAGGGCTGCAGTGAGGATCAAGGTAGCCAATGACGCAAGTGTGATGTCCGGATTCTTGAGCAAAACTGTGCAGAATTGGAGCCAGGGGTCTCCTCCGCCAATGGCCACTCCCTGCAGAGGCGTCTTGAGCCTTCCCTCGGCCACGGCCAAGCAGACACCCCCTCTGCCCTGTGCCCCCAGCCGGCTGACCTTCGTCCTGGCCACCGTCCACCCTTGCCTTGGAAAAATACTGGGAGACCTCAGGCTCAGCCCTTTAACGAGTCTGCCAAAGGGCAACTCACCGTGGGAAGTCACTACCCGGGGGCCTCGTCAGCCGAACCTGGCAAAGGTCAGACTGGAGCCCCTGATGGTGACCCCGTCACCCCTGCAACCACTGCCCCCCACCCCACGCTTCCCTCCAGGGCCTTCGAAATCTGCTCCCCCTGGACTGGCTTGAGGAAGTTATTTTCTTCTCTGTTTTTCTTACAGCCCCACAACATTTACTCTGGAATATAAAATGTTGGCAGATGAGTGCTGAGAGAACAGGAAGGGCAAGTTCACCCACAAGGTAACAGACAGGTCTGACCCCCATCTCCCTCTTATGCAATTTTTTTTTCACTGGTGAAAATTGCCAAGACACACCTTCTTGCTAAAGAATGTGTTCTGAAAAATAAAAGTTGGGCTGGGGAGGCAGCTCCAGCTCCAGTGCATATGCTCGGCTCCACCAGGACAGGCTCTGCGTAGATCCCACTGCGGGACGGGAACCGTCACACACACGCTGGGGGAGTCCCCCTCCGGCCGCCCAGGAGGCTGTGACGGCACAAGGAAACAAAGACGCTTTCTGTAAAGGAGCGTGCACATGTTTCGGACGAGCTGTTTATCATCTCGCCTGACAAAACGCATGTGATGTTTTTCCACCCCGCTTTTTCTTTTTAAAACCCGTGTTCGGCAGTGGCTGGTTAAGAAAAGGATCTGGCCACAGTGTTGGTGCTGAGCCTCCAACCACTGACACAATTTCTGTCACAATCCGGAGGGGCTAGGCACGGCCATGGGACGGAGAAGCTTCCCAGGCCACGCTGTCCATGAAATTGGCACAGGCTCCTCCAAGACTCTTCTCCAGAACAAGCAGAACAAGAAAATCGAAGAAGTCTCTTTCAGGGCAACCTGTTAAAAGAGTTGACTGACGCTGCTGCCCAGTCTCACGATGCTGGCTGTAGGTTCCTTTGCTGTCTGCCTCCCCTTGCTGTCCCAGGAGCTGGAGCCACTTTAGACAGGACACAGGGACACACAGGGACACACAGGGACACAGGCACACACCACCTGCTGCAGGCACAGTCCCAGTTGGTGGAGAAGGGACAGGCAGAAGCAGGCAGGGGAAAGACTGTCCTTACACCATCATTAGTCACCTGTACCTTCCACATGGGGCCATCATTATTTCCAGAAGGCTCTGTGGGTCTCTTCTATTTCCATCCCCCCAAACTCCTGAAACCCCTCCATGGCACCCCCTATGTCCTTTACTCTCTTAGCACAAACTCTCTCCTACTCTCAACTTTTCACCGAAGTTGCTGACGGAAGCCTGGCTTTCCTAGGAGGACTCTGTTTCTACTGAAATAGCCTCCAGGGGTCATGGTTGTCCCTCTCATGCCTCCTCCATCCCCACCCCTGAAAATGAGGGGTGTGTTACCCCCCACACACACTCCTCACTGTTGCTTCGGAACCATTCTCTCCCCTTCCCTGAAACTTTCCAGTGTTGGGTCGATGTCATCAGTCGACTATCACTCCTGTCTCTCCTTGTCATAGACCTACCAACCTCGTGGTCATTTCCCCTCCCATTTCAAGGATTTTCGTTCATGACTCACCACCACGCTGTCTAACAACATGCTGTCTTAATTCTTAGTGACTTCGATCCCCTCTTGAAGATGCTTTCAACACTCTGCTTTGTTCTTTGATCTACATCTCCTTGACATGCCCCCGGCCTGGGATGGCATCTATCTCAGAACACACAAGACCGGTTTCCAACAACTCGAAACCAGTGCGACTGCAGACTGCACGTGAGGACTCACGGAGGAGTGATGAGACCCGCCTACAAAAACACGGAGGCAGGAAACCACAGACAGAGGGAAGTGAAGAACTCTCTGGTTCTGCTCAAGCTCACGGGCATAACTAGGAAGACTTTGTAATTCATCTATGGAATCACATGGATGAATGATGCCATCCTTTAGGTAGAAAAACACCATTGAAACATCTACAGCAGACTCCTCCAGTGACTATTTGTTTGCCTAATTTATTTCTCTTGCTAAGACGAGATGGAAGATAGCAGAGAGCAGACCACAGATTTTAGGAACTTTCTGGTGACCTTCCACCTGGAGACCATCAACTCTCCTTAGCTATATTCTTTCTCTAGTAAGATAAGCATTTTGGCATTCCTTGACCTCCAGGAAAACTGGTTATTTTGACAATTCCCATTCAGGCAGACACCCCTCTGGCCACAAGCAGCCTCCAGCAGGAACACACTGTCCTGACTGAGCAATGACCTCAGTCAGAGAGAGCTGAGTGCGTAGACAGGAGGAGAAGGGCATCATTAGTCTTCAGAGTGGAACTGAAATTTTACTGTATGAAGATTCAGCCCCGGCTGATGTGGCTCAGTGGATTGAGTGTTGGCCTGCAAACCAAAGGGTCACCAGTTTGATTCCTAGTCAGGGCACATGTCTGGGTTGCGGGCTGGGTCCCCAGTAGGGGGCGTGTGAGAGGCAACTAATTATTGATGTTTCTCTTCCTCTCTTTCTCCCTCCCTTCCCCTCTCTCTAAAAATAAATAATTTTTTTAAAAAAGATTCAGTTTCTCAACTCTCAATTCAAAACATTTCAGAATGTTACTGATTTCCGCAGGCAGAGTCAGTTGAAGACCCTGATGCTACATTAGTGAGTTTCTTCTCTCTCCTAAACTTAAGAATTCCGGAGAGCTAACCTACTTATCAAAAAAGGTAGCATACAATATGCTTTCTATTTTGATATCATCTCCCACATTTCTCTGTTTTAATGCAGATCTATTTCTGCAGCTAACAAACCTAACTGTGAAAGGAAACTATTCTGGGAATGCTCAACTTTCTCTAAGTGGACACGCATTTCCTTGTCTACTTGCCTCAGGACGTTGACATAAGAAGTGGCAATGGCCCTAATGAAGGAGAAATGGAGTCCAAGCCAGGTATATCGAAACAGATGGCTTCCACAGGAGATCCTCCCAGCATCACCATAACGAGCTCACAGTGGGCTTCTTCCTGGAGTTCCCCAGGGCACCTTCCCACACTCATAGGAGCTCACCACCCTCCACCCACCCCCACCGGAGCCAAAGGGAAATGAAACACAGAGGGGATTGTTCACAGGGATACCAGTCCAAAGTCTTGGCCGAGGCCCTCACTCAGCAGCAGAGTCGGGATTGAAACTCATGAGTTCCGGCTGCTCCATGCTAGGAGATACTCCAGCCCATGAAGTAGGGGATTTGCTATTTGTCTCATTTGTTTTCTAGGACAGGCTTTAAAATAAAACTTTACAGCAAAAAAAAAAAAAAGTAACATTCCATTAATAACATAGTTTTAACAACTATGGCTTCTGAAAAAAAATCTTCCTCTATTTCCATATGCACACCATCACTCAGGAGTGTTTATTAAGGCTCTATTTGCAAATAACAGCCTATTGCATGTGACTCAAAAAGACTGACCTAATCTACATGTGAAAACTTACCACTGAAAGCATCCACAGATCACTCAAGGCTAAAAGGTGTAGCTTCAGAGCATTCCTGTTAAGTTCAAACACAACAGGGAGTGAAAAGGTGCCCAGGATCACGAGGCAGCAGGGAAGTCCAAACCAAAGCCACAATGAGGTGCCATGGTGGCACGCACACGAGGATGGTGGACCTTTTCTCAGTGGGGAATAAATGCTGGTGAAGATGTGGAGAAACTGGGACACCTGCACTCGGTGGGCAGAAATAGAACATGGGGCTGCTGCAGTGGAGAACAGCTCGCTGGTTCCTGAACGACCACGTGACCCAGCAAGCAATTCCACTCCGAGGCGTGTGTACCCCCAAACCGAACACAGGCATGCAAAAAACATGGTATGCAAACTTCACAGTGGTGTTATTCACAATGGCCAAAAGGTGGAAGCCACCCAAATCTCCATCGACTGATGAATGCATACACAAAGCGTAGTATGTCCACACAACAGGACGTTGTTCAGCCACAAAAAGGAATGAAGTGCTGTTATGTAACACGACATGGTTGAACCCCCAAAACACTGCACTGTTTTTGAAAAGTCAGGCATGAAAGACCATGTATTATGTGATTCCATTTATACAAAATATCGAGAACCAATAAATCCTTGGAGACAAAGCCTAGACTGGCATTTACCAGGGACTGGGCAGGGGGGCGATGGGGAGGAGCTGCCTAATGGGCCGGGGTGTGCTTTTGAGATGATGAAAATATCTAGGAATTAGATGGTGATGGTTACACAACATTGCGAATGGATGTACTACATGCCAAAAGAACTGTGTGCCTTACAATGGTTGATTCTATGTTAAGTGAATTTTTACCTCAATTAACAAATATGGAACGGAAATTCAGCAGGAAGGGCCCACTGGGGCATGGAGACATGCGACCACCCGCAGCCCTGGGTTTTAGGTGAGGCACGGCACAGCTGCTCCTCAGTCACTGGGAGCCCCGAGCCTGGAGGAGCGCAGGGTGGACACGCACGTCCTCAGTGGCCCCCATGCTTCTGCGTGGGCGATGCTCTCCTCTTTCTCCCGCGGGGAGCTGACAGCAGGGCAGGCTGTGCCTTTGTCCCACAACCTCCAGCCTGTTTCAAGGGCTTCTGCCAGCAACAGACTCCTCTCAAAGCCTAAGCAGCCTGGGCTCTGCTCCAGGCTCTGTGCCCTGGGCTATGCCCAGGGGCTCAGAGCCAGTGATTCCTGCACTCAGAGCCATGCTCCTCAGGGCCCCGAACCAGCGTCTGTCCCACTGGGAGATGCCGGACGAAGCCTGACAGCGTGCCTTTAACCTTCCCTTTCGTGGCCACATCCCGAGCCCTTGACTGTGAAGGTTTATGCACCAAGTCCTCGAGTGCTAAACTGTTTCTGAGCTTTGCAATAAGCTGACAACCATGTGGTGGGACCATCCCTGTCCATACTCCTCTCTTCTACTGAGTCCCAGAAGCGAACGCTGGGAGAAGCGCGTCTGGCGTGTCATAAGCTCATAATACACGAAACATCTTCCAGAGAGCCGTCGTTTTCTGCCAGGACATTTCAAAGGCCACAGTCTAAGCACACCCCAAGCTTATGCAAATCACTTATCAAAAGCATCTGCTGAGCTCACTGGCTGAGGCCTCTCTCGCACACAGCGGGGTCTCTGACGCTCTTGGAAGAATTCTCATAGAGACCGCTGCAGAGGGCAGGCGCTGTGACCATGTGGGTTCTTGTCTCTCACTCGTGACAGTAGCGCAAATGCCATACTGGTTCTTTGTTTTTAACTGATTCATTTAACAAACGCTTCTTGAGGGCCTTCAGAACACCATACCTGGCACAGGAGATAAGAAGAAACAAAGATACAAGTAGGAAAAAACTCACAATATTTCAACATCTTTTAGAAAAGGTCTGTTCCTAAACTGGAAAGAAAAAAATGGCAAAACCACCTGGCCAGGTCAGAAGGCGGGCACCTGCAGCCCCCGTTTCCGGCCCCAGCGCCACGCTCCTGACTGCCTTTTCCAGCTCCCACCATCCCTGCCCGTGTCGCTCCCCGGTGTCTGTGTGGCTGCGTGACTGCGTGTGTGTTCACACAGCTCTCCTCGGACCTTTCTATACATAGACCCAGGAACACACACGCACCTCCGCAGCCTTCTAATTATACTGCCAGCCTTTGGAGCAGTTGTGGCTGCTGTATGTCTGTCACCACCTTTCCCCAGCTCACCCCCGGCCTCAGGTATGGCCCTGCAGACACAGCAGGGTCCCAGGAAGGGCCGGGGCACCAACCGGGGAGTGCGGAATGTGCCTCCGTCACTGTGACACTGCTGTTTCCTTGTTCTTGAGAGGTTCAACAGCTTCATGCTCAGCATTCACAAAGCCCTCTGGGGTCTTTCGAAACCTTTTACCTACGTCATCTCATGCCTCGCTCACAGCGAGGTAGGCGGGGGGGCGTTCCTGTTTCACCGACGAACAAAGCTGACAGCTGGAGAAGAAACGCGCTTGACTAGCTAGCAAGCTGCGGGAGATGCTTCCTGCTTGTCCCCAGATCCACGGCCCCTTCTGCAGCCTGCCCTCCCCGCCCCCCCCAGGTGAGCCCTGTGGCCAGCACCAACGGCCCCTTGCTCTCCGGCCTCCAGTTAGATTCGGCCAGTGGAAGGGTCCAGGGAGGGAGGTGGAAAGAGAGTGAGGTCGGGTATTTGTTCCTCCAGCACCCTCCTGTTGGGTGACTACGCATGGGTCGTGTCCCTTCAGTGATGCCACAGGTCCTCTCTGGTGACCCTCTCCATCCTTCCACCCCCTCCCCTTGCTTCTTCACCCCCTAAGTAGCTCCCCATTCTTGCTTCTCCCAAGGGCCTGGGACCACCCCTTCTTGTTTCTCAGAACCTCACACCTTTGTCAACAGTCTTTGTATTAAGGACCCTTCAGTGGCCCATTGTGAAGGGCCACGGGTCTTGCTGACATTCTGAGTCCCGTCCATACCTTTTACCTGCTGCTCCATCCCTTGGGCTCCCAATCTCAACCCCTGCTCATTGTCACACCGAATCAGAAGAGAACCTTCCCATCACCTTGGGCAGCCCCTGCCACCTGGGACCACCTGGGACACACCAGGAGCCCCCATGTGGAGCCCAAGAGCTGTACCTGCAGACAGGTGCTGCTTGCTCTCAGTAAACAAGTCTGGCACCAGCTGCTGGACATTAAAGGAAGCAAAACAATGACTCATCAGAGGAGCTGCAGTCACTTGACCCCCATGACTCAGATGTTTCCTTTTCAACAGGGCGCCGAGCTAAATAAAACTGCATAAACCTGTGCACTCTGCCTCACCCGGGTCCGGAACCCAGTGAACCCCAGTGAGTTAACAAGCACTAGGAACGTTCACCCGCTTGGCCCGGTCCTCAAATATTCTCTCCTGTCAATCCTCCCACATCCCTCTGTCGTCCCTCCTCCCTGCACCGCGCCCACTAAAACGGTTTCTTGCTGACAATGAATGGGACAGAGGGAGGCGCACGGGGCTGCACTTCCGAGGGGACATGTGCAACGAGAGGACCGGCGCACAGCCACCGGCCCGTGCTGCACTTGGTTTCAGTCACTGGGTGGTGCACCATGGCCATGACTCCAAAGCCCCCTTTCTTGCCTTTCAGTGTTAGCTTCGGCCAGGGAAAAGAGAGGGAAAGAGAGGAAGGAAGAGAACAAGAGAGGAAGAGGAAAGGCAGGAGGCGGAGAGAGAGACAGAGAGGAAGGAAGTTAGCCAAAGGGTGGGGGTGGGGATGGAGCTGGAGAGAGGCTAGGGGGCAAATTAGGAGGAAAACCCCAGAAGAAGTGGATTATGCAAAGGAGGTAAAAGGGCCCCAGGACCTCTGATGGAACCCCTTGGACATGCATCTGAAAATCACACCATTAAAGTCACCCCAGAACTTTATCTTTTTTTTTAAGTTTTATGTTTTAAAGTAGATAATACAGACACGGTTCAAAACTAAAACAATAAAAGAAGACCCATTTAAAAATCATGTTCCCAAGCCCACCTCTCTACCATGCCCCCACCAGACTTCCCCCCCAACCCCCAGGGAACTGTAACAGGCGGTTGCCCCTCCCTCCTCTGCTCCTGCCTGCAAACACAGGCCAACATCACCACACCGACGTGGGAGTCCAGGTTTCTGAAGAGGCACGCACGTCTTACTGTGCTGAAACTCGGCGTTACTTGGGAAAGGCAAACATTATCCACGTGGACACCTGAGAGAAGGACAGCGACAAGGTGCTGCTGTCAGCCGCACGCACGGCCCACCTTGACACACCACTTCCCCTGCGGATGAAGAGAAATGAGACTCGGAAAGGACAAGCACTGCGTTGGTGCGAAAGTCTGTATAGTTCTTTCCGTAAAAGACACATTTTTCATTTTCACCGATAGCTTTATTGATTTGAGTATTTGGAGTATGTCAGCTACCTCCCACTATTGGCTTCTAGTGGGCAGAAGCCAGGGGTGCTGCTAAACAGCTTCCAGTGCATGAGACAGCCCCAGGGCAGAGGATTGTTTGGCCAAAATCAATAGCACCAAGAAGCTTCGCAAATCACTTTTGACATGTTCGATCAGTCACAGCACCTTCTCCATGCACTGCACAAATCTTTTTGTTTTTCATTTCGGGTGTTTTTTTACCTTTCTTAAAATAATAGAACATATAAAATGTTGCATATTTTCTTCTAATTTCAATATTAAAATGGCTGCCCCCAAATTCACCAATTTTGGGGGGGTTTTAATGCATGCTGATATGACAGCTGTCACAATAAAATCTAACAAAAATGTTTTGAATGAAGTTAAAGACAACTTAGCCCTACTAGAGCCATTGGACGGGAAAAATCAGACGAACTTCTTGGCCAACCCCAATAACTCATCAGGTTCGGACGGCCAGGGAGTGGCAGGGCCAGGGGCATGCCCCCTCGCCCAGCCGGCATCCTGGTTGGGAGCAAGGGCCCTGCCATCCACCCGACTGAGGCTCTGGGCCTCCCTGGCCGCCCTGCTCAGCACAGCACTAAGTCCCCAGAGACAGGACAGCCCGGGGCCCCACTCCGTAGCCTAGTCAGAGGGAGGAAGCTTCCACTGCGGGGCCCATGGTCATAATCACAGGGAATCTCAGTCACATTCTCACATTAGCCTCTTAGGACCAGGGGCTGTTTCTTACCGACTTCTGTACCTGGAATAGTTGATTGCCATAAAGCAAGGACTTGAGAAATAAACTGGAAAATCATTTCTTCACTTTGAGATAAAGTGACTCCTTTAGCCATTTTAAAAATATTTCTCCTCTCCCAGGCCCACCTATTGGACCACGCTGTCAGGTTCAGTTAAGGAGCAGGGTGAGGAGTGAGACACTGGGGTCACCTCCCAGGAGGCGGTCAGGGTGTGGAAGAGGCTCTGGACGTCAGTGCTGGTCCAAGAAGGGGTGAAGGAACGTCATCCACGAGCAGCTCATGGTTCTGACCCACACCCCTGAGAAGGAACAAGGCTCCCGCAGGAAAGTCCCCAGCCCCCCATCACGGCCACAGGTGGTTTTTTTTTGCTACCAGGAGAAGCAGGGAATCAAAAATCATGACATGTGCACGTGTGTGTGACTGTGGTCTTTCCCCCACTTCCTCCTCTCCAGGGCAACAACCTCCCAGCCCACACCACGAAGTCGGGTGTGCTCCCACCCACACCCCCGGCCTGCTTAGTGTGCCAGGCACTTACAGACACGTCCACTCAGAATATTCAAAACCACCGCCTGAAAGGCAGGCACTTTTATCTTCACCTTATAGGTGCAGAAACTGAGAGTCAGAGACGCTTAGTGCTTTGCCCAAAGTGGCAAGGCCACCGACTCCCGACAGTTCAGTCCAAGCGCTAACACAGACAGCATCGGCCCAGAAAGCGATCCCACTGCGAGAAAGGGGCACAGTGAGAAGCGTCAGAGCGAGAGTCAGCAGAGCAAATTTTAGTTTCAGGTCAGTTGCTGATTGTTTGCTAAATGCCTGCGGTCACAGGTCTCATGGCTTCCTCTGAGGACAGTACAGAAAACGCCAGCACCCGTCTCAAATAACTTTCTTAAGGATGAAGTGAATGAGCGTGGGTATGACTAACACATGAAAAACATCCGCTTTCAAGAAGTGTGAATGTTCGTAAGTCATTACAGTACAAATGAAAGCACGGATAGCACACGACATATTTCATCTGGGTTTATCTGAGCTCGTTTCCAAACTCTGCAGCTTCTTTAAGCCTCGGGGCTGGTGAGGAAGTGCAGGGAACGTGTGCCCGGCCCGAGGAAGCTCACGCACGTCACTGGAGACAGAGACTGGCCTAAAGCCAGCCCCGGGCGTCGTCCCGACAACCTCACGGCTGCACAGCACAGCGCGTGCAGGCTTGTCTAGGAAACACACCCGAAGTGAAACCCTGGGTTTACCTTCAATTAGCTGAGAACTAAAGCCAAATGTTCTCCTGGGGGAAAAAATAGGACTAGAAAACACTCCCTGGAAAACGAGGTTATTGAGATTAAAATATATGCCCTGATTTCCATTTCCAACAAAATGGACCAGATTTTCTCTCCCACTTGGAACGACTAAATACAAGACAAAGGAGATGAAACTGTGGCCTTGGTGACACTGGACGTCAGACAATAAAGGACACAGATCCCCAGGAGAGGAGACAGGCAGGAGGAGAACCCTGAGGCTGAGCGGCGGGCGGCCCCAGGGCGTTCCCAGGCCTTGGCACCAACGGGCCGCCTGGTCCACAGTGAGCAGAAGGCGCGCAGGTAGGAGCCCAGAGAGAGCAGGTCGCACGAGTCTGCAAGGCCAGGGTCCCCTCCAGTACCCATGGGAGGACGGCAGAGACCAGGGAAAGCGACGCTGGGGCTCACGCAGAGTCTGGACGGCTCTTGCGTCCTGAGAGGCCACCCACATGCCCCATGGGGCACTGGGGAGAGGACTGGGAGCGCTCCCCCTCGGCTCTGGGGCAAAATGAACCTCCGCTGAGTGCTCCTGGGCGCTTCCAGCTAAACTAAGGAAACCGGGACATGGCTCGTGGCCCCAAGGCCACCCGACCTCTGGTTCTGCCCTTTCCGGCAGTGTGCTCGTTTCCTGGGGCCACTGGGACAGACCACCGTAGATGAGGAGGCGTAAAACAGCAGAAATATTGCGTGTTCTCTCCCGGTTATGGAGGCCACACGTCCTGCTTCCAGGTGCTGGCAGGGCTGGTCCCCTCCAGAGGCTCCGAGGGAGGCTCAGAGCCTGCCTCCCTCCTCGCTCCTGTGGCAGGTGTCGATCCTCCCCAGTCCTGGGCACGTGACCGTGTTGCTCCAGCTGCCCCCCCTCCATTTCCCCTCTTCTTCGAAGGCCTTGTCTTTGGATTTAGGGCTGCCCTGATCCAGAATGGATTTATCTTCATCTCCTTAACTTGATTACACCTGTAAAAACCCTTCTTTCCAGATAAGGTTACACTTACAGATTCCAGGAATTAAGACATAGATATTTCTTAGGTGTGTGTGTGGGGGGGGCACTATTCAACCTGCTATGGGCAGGCTTGCATTAATGTGTGTGTGTGTGTGAGAGAGATATACACATATACATTATTTCAATCAAATTTCATCTCTGCCAACCTTTCCCGTATCTACTGTTTATCATGATAGAAACGACTGAGATCTTCACAGAAAACCCGACCTGCCACCCCGGGCCCAGATGCACACGTGTCGTCTTTTCGTTTCTTACGTGTTTCCGAGATTTAAGCTCCTTCTCCTCCTACCAGCGTTCCCCCATTGCCTTTTGCCCCGCCACTGCATCTAATGCGAGGGACGTGGGGTGAAAGGGCCCAAAGGGTCCCCGCCTCGGTTTACACTGCTCCACCCAGGAGAAAAGGTGCCCCTCCACATGCACGGGAAGGACACACGGGTGATGGGAAAAAGCAGACTGCGTGGGGTAGTGGGTGAGGAAAGAAAGAAACTGGCAAAGTAGGAGTCTATCCTCCAACAGGAGAAAAAGCAGGAAATGGGGGGGGCTGTCCCCGCGCCCCAGAACTTAAACGTGATGTCTGGCGCCATCTGCTGGGAAGCCCAGGAACCGGCTCAGACGTGAGCAGCAAAGACAAAGCATAGTCCTGCCTGGATCGCCTCGAGGCTGCAGGTTTTATTGCGACTGGAGGCCTTCCTGTCGGTTCTAACCAGGGGCCAAGGCGACTCAGGAAGCGCCTGACCAAGTCGGAGCGTTCCTCACACTCTGCGCCCATGGGGTTCCAGAAATCACCCGCATCCTGCAGCTCACCTCTCAAGCTCATCAGTAACATCAGGGGCCCTACCCTCTCCTCTCCATTCTCAGGGTGTCTGGCCCAGAAACAGCTTGGGGTGCAGAGGGGTGGAATCCTATTGAATATGAAGGAGGAAAACCCAATGTAAGAATTCTACCTCTTATCAATGGTTACCTGTTGGCAAATGTATAAAAACCAAATGGCAAGACCAGCCCCAAGAGGGAAACGAGATCAGCTGCGGTTTACTGGACTGCAGTCCTCCCAGGCACAGCGAGGCTGTGGCCACCCTGTGCAGGAAGCTGGCCCCTCACCCTGCCGTCCTCCACTCAGACGGTGAGGATCTGGGGCAGGGGTTGGGGGTGTGAGTGGATATGTGTGTAAATCAAAAGTATTGTTATCTGTTGGTCCCTGCCCCCTGTTCCTGACCCAGGAGCAGCACTCATTTCCTGGTGGAGAGCGTTCCAGGGAGGTGACCAAGTCCCCCTGGGCAAGAATGAGTCACCCAGGAGTTCCAGGGAGGTGACTGAGTCCCCCTGGGCAAGAATGAGTCACCCAGGAGGCCAAGGCATGGTTACAAACGGGGAGCTTCCGGCGCTGCACCCCATCCCCTGGGGGTGGGAGGGAAGGAGGGGCTGGAAACTGAGTTACTGATCCAGCATGCCCGCAGGATGGAGCTTCCATAAAAATTTCCAGAGTGCAGGGTTCTGAGAGCCTCCGGTGGGTGGCCACCAGAGGCACTGGAGAGTGGCAGCCCCTCCCCACACCCAGCCACTATGGAGTTGGGCCCTTTGATAATAAACTGGTGATCTTAGTACACTGCTTCTCCTGAGTTCTGTGAGCTGTTCCAGCACCTATCAAGCCCAAGGAGAGAGGTACAACAGCCAGCTGCTCAGAAGCACAGCGACAACCTGAATGTGCGACCTTGAGGTGGCCACCCGAGTGGGGTGGGGGCCAGCCTGTGGAGTCTGCACTGGCCCCAGGCAGACAGTGTCAGATTTTAATTAAATCGTACGACTCCTAGTTGGTGCTGGAGAGTTGGAGAACTCCGGGTGTGGGCATCGCGTGGGGGAGGGGGGCCCTCTTGTGTGGTGAATAAAGGCCGTGTGCTCCTCCTAGATGGGGTACGGGGACAGAGCACCCCACTACCCAGTGGCTGCATGCACTGGTGGGAATGCAACCCCCACCCCCTCCCCACAACAGCCACTCACGGGACCTCTGCTTCAGTGGGTTGCAACCTGGGCTGCACAACACCGTCCCCCGGCAGCTTTCTCGGTTCCGATACACAGACCGCTCCCCAGACCAGAGAAGTCAGATTGCTGGGCGTGTTTGTGGCCCAGGCCTCGGGATTTTAAGTTTCCTAGATATTGCACTGCTGGTGGGATGTACATTGGTGCAACAACTATGAAGGTTTTTCAAGAAATCAAAACAGTACCACCAAATGATCCAGCAGTTCCACCTCTGGGTATTTATCCGATGAAAATGAAAACACTAATTCGAAAAGACACCTGCAGCCCCACGGTCACTGCAGCACTGTTCACAACAGCCAAGACACGGAGACCACCTCAGCGTCTGTTGGCGGGTGAACGGATGAAGGTGTGGAATACACGCACAACAAAAAAAGATGAAATACTGCCACTGGCGACGGCACGAGCAGACCTGGAAGGTGTTGTGCTAAGTCACACAGGAAAGGACAAAGACCACATAATTTCACTCTACCTGAGGAAAACGAACAGAAGGAAGCTTCACAGACACAGACGCAGACTGGCAGTCACCCCTGGTGGAAGCGGGTGGGGAGAGGCCGCAAGGGTGAAGGGGGTCAAGTACGCGGGGGCGGGGGCGGGGGCACTGGACTTCGGGAGGTGAGCACACTAATACGAATAAGAATCAAGTTATACTGTTGCAGGCTTGAAACTTAGGTTGGTAACCACTGTTACCTCAGTTGTAAAAATAAAACTTTGGGAAAGAAACAACGGAACAAATGAAACGGAGGGAGCAGCTTTCCGGTGGGAGGGCGGGACGCCAGCCGATGGCTCTGCCTGCACATGGACCCTTCCCCCAGCCCCTCGGGCACAGACGGGGCAGACTGGGGCAGGGAGACACGGAGTCGCCGTGTTCTGGGGAACACACTGGTCTCTGCTGGTACAAGTCTCTGTAGGAAATGAGGCTGAAAGCTGGCCAGCTGCAATTCTGCCCATCGCTCCTTCCCCGGCTTTTGCGGACAAGCAGCCGACCTCGCTCCTCTTTGACGCCCACAGTCTCTCACAATTTTTAAGATGAGTATGGTCACCCGAGTGCCTCTTCCCACCTCCACAGGCTTCTCTCCGGTGAGCCTGCCTGCTCTCTTGGACGGTGACTCCTGAAACACAGTGGAGACCTCGTCCTCACCTGGCCATTGCCTAGCCCCAAAGTCTGACCAGCACGAGAGGGGGACCTGCCCGCAGGTCTGACTCACACCCACCCTGGCCCATGGCGGGTCCCCAGGCTGAGGCCCTTCCAGGGGCAGGGCCTGATGAGAGGTGACCTTCCCTTTACACGGCTCCAGGGAAGACCCTCCAGCACTCCCGACCCTTCCCCACACCGGGTGACTCAGTTCTGTAAGGGTGACGACCCACCTGAAACATGCCTCACTCACCTCTCGGGGCCCATGGAGAGGTGAGCAGGGTGGCGGGGAGTGACAGCCCTGTTTCTCGTGAAGTCACACTTGCCCTAATTGGGAGAGAGAAACTCAACCAGTGTCACAGCTGCCCTTTCACCAGCTGCAGCAAACAGGCAGGACCGATGTTTCTGGCTCAAGGGAGACTTGGGGTTAGAGGCAGTTTTGGTCTAACCAGCCCTGATCTCCGATTAGATGACCAGCACATGCAAATCACTTGGGAAGTTCCTGCAACACATTTTTATTCCCGATCCGTGCCCCCGGCCGACTTGAACACCCTGCCTCCACCGCTCTGCGTGCTGGGTCTGGCACGCAGCTGCCCTCCACAGGTGCGAGTGACCAGCACCGAGACTTCAGTCGGCCAGGTCTGACACACAGTCACGGGGCCAGTTCTGTCAACTCCCTCCCTCCACCGAGGAGGGAGCAAGCCCTGGGCTACTAGGTTTGGGCAGCTGAAAAGAACTGTTAAGTAGTGGACTGGGTTGGCAGAGTCTTAGCACCTGGGACCACACTGGCGGCACTTCCCCACGCAGGGTATCCGACTACGCATCCCGTAAACCTGCCCCCGTCTGTGGAGAGCCCACGCCGTCCACAGCGCGCTGGCACCGAATCGGGATCATTCCCAGCAAAGCGACGGAAGGATACAGCAAAGGCAAACCAGCAACCGTCCCAGACTATCTCCAGCCCCCAGGAGCTCGTGCACACCTGCTAAGGCGGTGGCGTCTGCTGGGATCTCCAGCACAGAACACGGACATGGCACAGGAGGCAGAGGCGAGCAACCCAGTGGGACCAGACAGGACGGGACGGGAAACACACGTTTATTTTCCCAACTCTTCAGGCAGCCTCACCAAGCCAGGGGCCACATGCAGTGGAGTGTGAAACCAAGAAAAACGGGACTCAGAAAGCACTGTGCATTCAACGTTTCTTCAGCCTGCAGCAAGCCGGCGGCCCGAGGCCGGGCTGGCGGGGGAAGAGTGGCCAGCGGTCACACCAGCTTCACCGTCTTGAGCATGTCGGACAGGACGTAGGTGTCGTCCCAGCCCCGGCCTGGCGTCCGCAGGGCCCGCTCCAAGGCCTGGGCCTTCCCCAGGAGCTCCGGCGTGGCGAGTGGCCGCTCGGGGCGCGGCTGGCAGAAGAGAATCTCATTCACCTCCCCCTCAATGCGCCGCACGTACAGGAGGGGGAACACGGCCTTGAGCCTGCCCAGCACTGCGTCCTTGAGCCCCAGGTCTCGGCACACGAGGTTGAGGATGAAGACACCTGTGGGCAGGAAGGAAACAGAGTGACTGCAGATCAGGTGACACGTACAGATTGCTCCCATCTGAGGGAAACACCAATGCCAGTCCAGGCAGGCTGGCGGGCTGACAGCGCCTGCAGCAGTGGCAGTGACTCTGCAGACAACACAGGCAGGAGAACAAAGTGTCGGAAATGCACGAACCGGAGGAGACATCAGCCCAGTTTCTTGCTCCTCTGTGCTGCTAACCAACAAGTGTACGATTCCCCGGCCTCAGTTCCCCACTGAACCGCTCTGGGGAGGACGTGACTGATACCCCAGAATGTAGCAATTCTGCAGGGATGTTACATCATTCAGTACTTAGCCAGCGACGGCCAAGGTCACCTTGTGACAGTGAAGGGTCTAAATCAACTCTGCTCACCACCTCACGCAAAATCAAACCACACGATGGGGGGGAGGGCGGGGTGTGAGGGCACTGTGATCACGTGGGCTCAGAGCCCCGGCCTTCACAAGGGCCTGGGTTGGAGCCCCAGCTGTCACCTCGTGTCACCTCGGCAAGTCTCTTTACCTCAGTTCCCTCATCTGAAATGGGCTGCTATGAAACCAAGATAACATATCACCTAGTCCAGGGCCCATGGGAAGAACCTGGCTGGCAGCTATCGCCCCCTGTGGGTGGGAATGTGAATTACTACAACCACTTGGTAAACCTGTGAGCTGGCATCTCCAGAAGCCGAGCAAGAGTCACCTCTGACCCAGCAGATGTAGCGTACGTGTGTGTGCCCAGCGGACCCCCAAACGTTGCCCCCAAAGGCATCACTAGAATGTTAATAGCAGCACTACTTACAGAAGCTCCCAACAGGAAACAGCCCACCCCAGGAGCGGAGGGAGGGACTGACTGCTATAGTCACCGTGACACTACGCAGCAATAAGAGGGACAAGGAAAACGCAATGCCAGGATGAAGCTCACAAGCATCACGGTGAGCCGGAGAAAACAGAACCTGAGACTCCCTCCGTGCAATCCCAGTCAGTCAGGGACCAAAGCAGAGGAAGCAAGCTGTGCTGGTAGGAGGTAGGACCCAGTCACCCTCCAGAGCAGGGGGGTGCACGTCTGGGGGCAGGAAACGTGGGTGTGCTCAAAGGACGGGGACCGATCAGGCTGCACACTTGTGACGCGTGAAGGAAACAGTGTGAGGGGCCCACCCACCCTTCCTCCCCGGCCCTCTGTTCTCACACCTTCGGGGGTCAGGATGCGCCTGACTCTCTGCAGGAAGGGCTGGTCCACAAACGCGGGGGGTGGGCAGCTCATCCCCAGGGTGGGGTCCTTACTGTCCACGTCGAACATGACGACGTCGTAGTGAGGCCGTGCTGGGAAAGAAAAGCAAAGGAGGAAGTGACGCCCCTTACATCCCCACGCCACCTCTCCTGGGACCTGTGGTGGCCCAGTGGCCAAGCCAGAAGGATGACGTGGAGGACGTGCCTGTGAAGGGCACTGACGTCACCGTCTAGGGGAACCGTCACCAGGCTTCTGCTGCGACTGCCCCGCATTAGAGACGGGGTGCCCGTCTCATCTTCGGGAGTCCGCCGGCGGGGTAGCCACTGGGAGAAGAGTCCATCTAAGAGACCAGGGCTGGCAGCCCTGGCAGAACATCAGAGCCGCAGTGAGGGGCTTCTAAACACGTGGGGAACCTGGGCTCCTTTCTTGACCAGCTGAATTACGAACCCCACGCAGCAGGGAGCTGAGGGCAGGGGAGGTGGGGGGCCTGGTATTCGCCCTCAGCTGCCCCAGGTAAGGCTACAGGCCGAGGTGAGAACCACCCATCTGAACAAAGCAGCTGCCTGAGCCTTTAAGGGCTGAGCTGGCAAACAGTAACTTGAACTTATCTCTGGAAACAACGTATGTTGCCTCCTGGGAGAAAACGTTCTCAAGTCAATGTTAGTGTGACTTGTCTAGTTGGTTGAACGACAGCTGGCTCGAGGACGAACTGGTTCTGCTAAATGGGCGGAGAGCTGGACCCGCCCGCACTGCACTGTTACACTGTTCCCAGTCGTGCCGCCAGGGGAGCCTGCAGCAGCGCTGGCTGGTGCTCAGCAGACCCGAGGCTGTGACAGCGACCACGCAGCGTGCACAAACACTGACTTGGGCCACAGCCCGCCCATCACTGCACACGGCATGGACCTGACGGAGGTTTCTTAGAGAACGGCACGTGTGGGCTCACCGGAGTCCAAGGACACCCACGGCCCACAGCTGCGGCCTCGGGCCTCCAATGCTCTGAAGGGCTGTGGCGGTTAGAGATCACGGCCAGGGCTGTTCGTATTGTGGACTGGGCGCCTGCCATGTGTTTTAAATGCTTCATGTGTAGTAGCCATCTTGGGCCTGAGCCCCCTGGAATGGCTCCAGCTTCAGAGACAGAATCAGTCTGTGAAACTAAAATGGCTCAGCTCAGTTTGCACTTAAAACAAAGCAGCATCTGCCCATCCCAGCACCACAGTCATCCCGGTGTGCCACGCCCTTCCTGGAAGAGGACCGGACGCAGCAAAAGCCACAGCATCTGTGTCGGAATGCACAGGAGGGTGGCCTGAGCTCCCCAGGGCCCCTCAGCACTGAACCGACCTGACTCCGCCCTGAGGGACTCAGGCAACAGAAAGAACCGTCGCCAGGAGCCCGTCTGTGAAGCTGCAGAAGGATCGAGGCACCTCTCGCAGAATGTGAACAGGACGTTTGTCCTAAGTCTGGGACAGGAACTGTTACAGCAAAACGGAACCTTCAGTCCAGGAGCAGCGGGGCTCCGCAGCCGCGGCACTGGGCCCTCGGGGTCAGACAGTCACTGTCGTCAGGGACTGTCCCGTGCATCGCAGGAGGTTCAGCGGCACCCTTGGTCCCTCCCACCAGAGGCCGGGAACGGCCCTGCCCAAGGGTCATGACAACGTCCGCAGACACCGCCCGTCGTCCCCGAGACTCAGGACCACTGCTCAGCACGAATGCCGGTTGGCTGTTTCTGGCTTCACCTCCAGCTGACAGATTTAGAAAAAACACCTCCCAACACACCCCCAAACCCTTCTGCCCCTCCTCACGCACTGACAGATCACAGGTTGCGGGGACGGTGAGGCGGCGGCAAGGCTGCAGCGTGAAGAGAGACGCCCACCGTCTGGGAGCACCGTCGGGGCCAGAAACGCTCTGTTCTACCTGCTGGACCCCGGCCCCGAGCACAGGGCTGGCACTCCGTGTTTACTGAACTGATGTGTCAACAGACAAACAGGCGACGAACCAGGACGACGCTGATTCTGCCGCTTAGAGGTGGACTCTGGAGGCCCTCGCAGGCCTGACAACCCTGGGCCGACAGCAGTCTCCCCTCGACACCCCCACGCTCCCCGAGAGCAGTACCTTCGCCCTCCGCCAGGCTGGCAATGTGGTCCAGGCCGTCTGCAATGTGCACCCTCATCCGGTCACTCTGGGAGAAGCCGAACCACCGGGTGGCCACTTCCAGCATGGAGGGGTCGATCTCCACAGCCTCGACGCAGGCCTTCGGGAAATGGTCGTGGACAAAGAGGGGGAGGCTGCCCCCACCCAGGCCTACCACTAGCACTGCCAGTGGGGTCTCTGCAAGACAGGAAGAAAGCCTCACTGCACCACCTGCTCCCCGGAAAGTTGGGTACCAGCCTCGAGAGGGCAAAAGGAGTCCAACTGCTGGCCCTGCCTGGGGGCACAAGATTCAGGGACCTGCTCTCCCAGTCTCACCCCAGAAATTCTGGAGTTAATCTGACATCTGAAAACTCAATCCTGGTCTCACAGTCCTTCCCTTCCCAGATCCAGAGCATGAACCAGTGGGTTCCTATGGCCCCTTACAGGTCCCAAAGCACTCAGCTGGTCTATCGAGAGTCCGCACCATAAGCTTTGTTAGACCCCTCTATAAAAGGGGATGGATAGTGGCTAACGCCTGGTCCGTGACCACAGGGCGGTGTCGAGGCACCCACCACACAGCATTCCACTCCCAGGCCGCAGCTGCCCCGCAGACACGTCAGCTGGGCACAAGGCGGGCCACCCGGGCCCCAGAGATCACAGGAAAGCAGAGGCCCAAGTCCTGGGCCTAAGCACAGAGGAGCCACAGCGACCATGGGGGTGGGAGGGAGACGAGAAACAGGACTCAGCGAAAGGACGCCGTGGCTGGGTGGCTCAGCCAAATGGAGCATCACCCTGTGCACCAAAGGCTGTGGGTTCACTCCCCGGTCAGGGCACATACCTAGGTTGAGGGTTCAGTCCCCAATCGGGTCCAATCCCCAGTAGGTTGAGTACGGGAGACAACCGATCTACATTTCTCTCTCTCCCCCACACCCTCCTTCCTCTCTCTCTAAAATCAATAAAAAACAAACCCTCAGATGAGGATTTAAAAACAAAAATCCATCAAAAGGAGAGAGGCCCTGAGAACTAAGTGTATGAACTGGGCCTCCGGGGACATGAACCAACACCAAGCAAGACTGGCGGAGCGCAGGCCACTCCCACCAGAGCCCTGCAGACACTCGGGGTGAGCCCGCTCAGACGCAGACCACAAACGGACACACGGACATCCCACCGCTGCGGCCGGAGCCGAACCCGTGGTCAGTGGCGAGGCCGACAGGCGCCCGGCAGTACAGGCTCTCTCTGCAGTGCAGCAGCTCAGGACGGAGCGAACGACGGGTCGCTGAAAACCAGAGTGCCCCTGGAGGGCGGGCCCTTCTCTGTCTTCTGAGACACAATTTTTAAAGGCCCCGTCCGGCTGCGTGGGTGTACACACACGAGTGAAAATTCCCCCAGCTGAGCAGCGGGAGAGCTCACGGGACGTACTTTACATCTCACTCTTTACAGTGAACGAGTAGAAAAGAAGAGTGCAGACGCTGACACACGTAAGCATTTCAACATCGCCACCTCAGTTTGAGGGAAAGGTGACCCGCATGCTCACGGACTCAGCGGCTGGTCGGGAGCAAGGAAAGTGTGAGTGGGTCCGAGTCCGTCGGTCCGCAATCACGCCCCTCAACTGCGAGCAGCCCCCCAGACCACCCTGCAAGCCCGCGGGCTCCTCACAGGACGGGCCGACAACCCCCTCACCTAGGAGCAGCTCGGGGCTCCGCAGCAGGGCCAGGCCGGCGACCATGGCTTTGTGGTGCTCGCAGCACAGGTAGCCCTTGTCGATGGCCTGCCCCGGGGCTGCGGGGGGCTCCTCCGGGGTCCCGGCGGGCCGCTGCTTCCGCCTGTCTTTCCTCCGTTTCTTCTGGGCTAAAGGGAGAGAGAACCAAGTTCCGTGCTCAGTCCGCTGGCCATCAGATAGCATGGCCCCCGGGGGCAGCGCACTGCAGCTAACTGGATCTCCCTCTCGAACCCAAACGTTACATATGCAAGGGCTTCCCCCACACCACCCCCACCCCCGGCAAAAGACATGGTTGTTAACCACTTAACACACCCCCAGAGAGCTGGAAAAGGAAAACGGCAAAGACACACCCAAAGGCCTGGGAGAACTCAGCCCAGCAGTCCTGGTACAGGCCCACTGAGCTAGGAAACGTGGGGCCGTGTCAGGTCTTCATAAACTCTTGTCAGGAAGGACTGAGGTCCCTCATTACCTCCTCTAAGCCAATTACTGTGCTGGGGTTTTTGTTCGGGAGAGTTAGTATTTGGGCCCAGAGTCAGCAGGCGGTGCAGCCTAGACTTGAACCCGGGAACGAATGCCTGTCTCCAGTGCCCATCACCTTTCTTCTGCACCGGGCAGAGCGCACGAACGGCTCACTCCCAGAGCCCCGCCGGATGCACACACAGGCTGTACGGGGCAGCTGACTCCCAGAGCAGGCGGCCTCGAAACCGAAACCGAGGCATTGACGCGACAGCACAGTCACACGGTGAACACGGACCTGCTCCTTATCTTGGCCCGGCCAGGCCTGGCTGAGGAACAGCATGCTCACCCGCATTCTGCGCACAGCCACTCACACCCTGAGAACCCCGGCGGGAAGACGACTACACACAGGGCCATGTGCCTCTGGTCACAGGGCCCAGGTCTGTCCTACATCTCGGCCAAGCTCCTGGGTCCCGCAGACCACCCCAAATCAAGAGGCCATGCCACGTCCATCTGGGTCCCTCCCCAGGCCTCTGAGGCCTCACCTCGGTGAGACACGTCCTGCAGCAGCCTGGCCTCCGACTGCACCACGTTCCTGTTGCTGAGGAAGACGAGCCGCCGGAAGTAGCGCCTGTCGTCCCCCTGCACGTCCTCGATGACGTAGTCGCCGCTCAAGGGGCTGCAGTCTCGGTGCTGCACGGTCCGCTCCCCAAGGTCCCCACCCACAGACAGGAAGGGCACCTGCAGGCACGGCAGAGACGTGGTCAAACCGCAGCTGCGTTAGGAAACACGAGAAAACATAACCCCTTCCCCGGCGTGTAGCCGGGGATCCACACCGAGGCCCTGGGCAGCGGAAGGGCAAAGGTGTGCTGTTCTGGTGAGGCTCTTCTCTGGAGCCTTCGACTTGATCGCGAAAGGTTGATTTCACCTTTCTGCAAACCAGCTCATCCCCCAACCGTCAGTGAAATGCAGCTGGTTCCTCCCAAGAAAGACATCTCTCAACAGTGAGCCTCAGAAGCACTTTCGGGGGCCCAGGATGGTCCATGCTGGAGGGAATGCACAGGGAGGGGCCCCAATTATGAACAAGGGTCGGGGGGGGCTGCAGTAACAAAATCCAGGTGGAAGCTGCCACTGCAAATGTGGAGAAACTTCTCCCTTCCCTCAGCCTTCTCCCCCATTATTCTAAACTGGAGAGAAAAATGCTTTTCCCCCCTAAACTTTTCCCTTCCCCTCCCCAATCTTTACATCTGTTTCTTTTCAAAGACACACAATGAGTATGTAACAGTCCCCAGGGACTCCTGACTTTGCAGAGACACAGACCCTGTGAGAGCAGGGGACAGATGACCCTCCCACAGGAGCTGGTCCCTCTGGTGGACCCGCCCCCAAGCCTGCCAGCAAGAATCAAACCCACACCCCTCCCTAAGAAAAGTCAGCCTGGTGGGCAGATCCCAGGCTGGGAACCGGGAGCCTGTTCTTTTCAGATCTGTTACCACAGCACTGAGCCTCTAAGTACCTCGGCTTTCTTCTGTGTCAAGGATAAAGTCTTTGTCCGTATTACAAAGTTCCTGCAATGCAGGCACCTGTCCATTACCCTGCCTTGTGACCAGGATGACACGAGACAGACTGTGTCAACTGATAATTCTGTATCACCACTTTGACAAAAAAAACCTTCAGTTTCCTTCACAGGAAAACACCAGACCAGCAACTCTCATACCCTGAAAATATCCATTCTACCCTCAGACAGCGATGGCCCCAAGAAGCAAAGGGCCTCACGAGTCCTGTGCAAAGGCAGGGGAATAGACACAGTCCAAGCAATTCGCAGAACCAAGAGCTGGAGCCTGCAAGGCAGACAGTGTTTCCTTCACGCCGTCTCTGCGGAGTCCGAGAAGACCCCCCGCCCGGACCCGGACCCAGACCCAGGCGCTCCTGTGGGTGTCAACAGGGGGCAACTGCTTGCCTTCCTCGCCCTGCCTGGGGCAAGGGAAGGTGATGTAGGTCCACTTAGCTCTTAGCTGCTCACATGCCCTCCAAGAGCTGACCAGGGTCACAGACCCTGCCCTACGTCCTTCTAGGACACTCTCCGACTCCCCCGCTGCTGACATGGCCCCTCCAGAGACCCGTGAAAGCTGCTGCCAGAGGTCCGTTACCTGCTGCTGGGCGGGCATCCCGGCCGGGGCCAGCTCCATGACTCTGGCCGACAGCTCAGCCTGGATGCTCTCCATGTTTTCGTACTGCTGGCCTCGGTGCAGGGCCACCGTGATGAGTCTCTTGAAACCGGCGCTGGCCGCCAGCTGCTTCCGGCCGTCCTCCATGCCAAAGAGCCACTCAGTCTCCCGACCCTGGGGGACTGGAAACAGGCACCTGGTGACAGGGAGTCCCAGGAAGAGTGTTCAAGCCCACTACCAGTATGAGCATGTGCAGACAGCCGGCTGCCCAGGCCCAGCATCCCTTCCGGCTGTGACCACCGAGGGCTACGATTCCCTACAGCACAAGGCCCAGAGCAAAGCAGCCACAAGATGAGACAGACCAAGGGGGAATAAGAAGTGTGAGCACACCTGTTAAGGGGAGGGAGGCAGGTATCTGGTGGAAGAAAAAAAAATAGCAGTAATACTAACACTTATTACAAGCGAGGCACTAAAACGAATTGAATCTCACAGCCCAGGATGCAGGTACTATTATTACTCCCATTGTATAAATAAGGAACTTGAGACACAGAAAGCTACGTTAGTAGTCCAAGTTCACACAGCTCATAAAGAGCAAAGCTGGGGCTCAGGAGCAGGCGGTCCAGCCCCAGACCCTGCGCTGTCGCGGCCGGGACGCTCCTCGTGGCCACAGGTGCGGTCAGGGTATGGGCTACTTGGGAAGCGGCTCAGTTGTCAGGAAACAAATCACCAGCAGGACCCTATCGACACCTTGCTTTTATCTACATTTTCTACTTTTGAAAGCCTTCCCTCACACCCTCTCTTTCGATGGTTGTTAATATAAGTCTGGTATTGTTTCCCTCTTTCAGTAAAAACGCTAACGATCATAAAGCACCTACCATGTGCCAAGCACCGCGCTAAGAGCATTTGCATTTCTGACAACTACACACAGTAGCCATGATTTCACGTTACAGATGAGGAAACTGAGGCACAGAAAGTAAATAGTATGTCCAATGCCATACCACCAAGATGTGACTGGGACAGGCTGGAACCCAGACAATCTGGTTCCAGAGCTGACTTGTTTCGCCTCTGCTCTGGGCCATCTCTCTAAACTCAGCAGAGGCACAGCAACTTCCCCAGCTCCTGACTGCCCCCATTACACCGCGTTACAAAGTGACCACCACCTCCACACTGTGTGACTTGCCTAAAGGTCTCTGTGTTCCTTCTCTCCTCCCTATCAACACCCCCTTCTCCCACTTCGCCAAGCCTTTGTGATGGAAGATCACAGCTTCAAATCTAAGCAGGTAGCTAGAGAGCTGCCACTGTTCCTTCCTCAGGCCTTGGCCAGCCTAACCTCTGAAAGTTACGCCCCTGCCAGATGAAACCAGCCAAGGCACACCCATCCACCAGAGCCCCAGCCCAGCCCCTCCAGGGAAGAGAGGGACCAATCCCAACTCACTGATGAAAATGGCAAAATGATTGTCCCGCGATGGTTTCACAGTGGGGCTGTCCACCACGTGCAGGGTGTAGCGCGGCTCCCCCGTGTCCCCATTGCACAAGTCCAAGGACACACTCCCCAGCCCGGCCTTGCGGTGCAGCTGGCTGCAGAGCCAGGCATACTGCTGACGCTCCCGCACCGCCTCGGCCAGCCGCTCGGCACTCTCCAGCCGCACAGGCTTGCCCTGCTCCTGAGCACACAGCTCAAAGATCTGAAGGGCAGAGCCAGGGACTGGCCTGAACTTGGTCATGATGAAGGCAAAGACAGGCAGGGGGAACCGAGGCTCTGTGTCCAACACCTGGTCCTGGCTGCTGGCCACCTGATGCACCCTGACCATCCACCCCTCCCGAGAGAAGTGACCCACTGCTTTCTTCAGGACGTGAGCCTGAGCCAGGGAGATGCAGAGGTAGCGACCGCCCACCTGCAGGACACGGCCAACCTCAGCCAGCATCCTGTCCACCTGCCGCAGGGTCTTCTCCTCCTCGTCCGTCAGGACGGCATCCAGGGTGCCCTTGTCCAGCACCACCTGGAACGAGGCGTCGGGAAACTCCATCTGTGTCATGTCCATCTTCAAGAAGCTCATCTGGGGCCGTCGGGTGGCATTGCGCTCCTTCATCTGCTTGATGGCGGCCTCACTGATGTCGATGTTCACAATGTCCTGATAGCCCACGTCATAGAGCTGCTCGCTGAGCTCTGAGTTACCGCACCCGATCACCAGCACCTGGGAGGGACCGACACGACAGGTGAGCAAGGCAAAGGAATGCGCTTCGCCTGCCTCGAGGACACAAGTCTCACCTGGGCCACTGCATGTTTTCAGAGGGGGAGACGCTACTGTCACAGGAGAGAGTACTACTGCGAAGCCGATTCTAGGCTCCATCTTGAAACACCTCTGGTGAGAGGACTCCCATTCAGCAACAACAATGCAGGTTACGTGCAAATGGGCTTTCTGTATGGCAGAAAAAACTAGCCGTGGGTGTTCTTTTCTCTGAATCAAGAATTTACTACTCAAGAATTGATAGGAAGTCACACCAGAATCCAAATGCAGTGGGCACAGATGAAACCTCCTATTTGTTTTACTGCTGAAAACCTAGTTCTGGAATAATCCTATCCCACTCATGCCTTTGGCTCCTCCTCACGATATTCTGACATTGACTTAAAAAAAGGTTGTTGCCTCCCGCTGTGGAACAACCTCCCACTGATCCTTCAAAATTCTGCCCTGATGTCACCAGCTCTGGAAAAGCACGGTACACGCGACGAGAGGTGTGTAAGCTTTGGAGTTAGAGGGGCCAGAGTTTAAATTCCCACCTGACCACCTACTTACACGTATGACCTTGAACAAGAACCTGGCTCTCAGAACTTTGGTTTCCCCATCTATATGTGAATGCATGTACCACCACTCACCTCGCAGCTTATTATGAGAATTCAACTATCAAACACAACCCCCACCCAGCACAAGGCTTGGCACTTAGAGCTTTCCACCCTTCTTCCTTCCCCACCTCCACTGCAAGCCCACCTCTGTCAAGTCTATTACCGTACTTATCACTTTTCACTTCTGAAACGTGAGCAGGGTTGATTATCTTAATGTTCCTGTAGCTTGAGGCTGAGCATGCGGCCTGAAATTCAGTGGCCCCCACAACCACTAACTGATAACAGATTCGTGCATCAATAAAGTCAGGGCTTGTGCCTGCTCCACAAAGATGCACAGTGACAGAAACGCACACGAGCTTTTCTAGGAGGCGACATCTGAGCTGGGTTACCAGCAGAAGTGATTCTTCCAGGGGGTTACTAATTAAAGGATGGGCTTGGGGCGGGAAGTCTGTCATCTCAAAACCTTTAAAAGAATTTTTTATAGTATCTTAGTTAGAATAACGCATGAAATCCTGAAATCACGGGCCCAACTAGGGCCCCCACGCCTGTCACTGTCTCCCTTGTGCACGATTACTTGAAAGGCAGTTCCCAATTTCCCGCGCGCGCGCACACGGCTGCCAGGCCACACTTACCTTTTCCCGGGGCTTGATGTATTTGTGCAGCACCTCGCACAGTTCCAGGTAAGTTCCATACCATTCGAAAGCTTTCTTTCCGCGCTGCTGGAAGAACTTCTCCCAATAGTCAACGGAACCGAACTCCTTGGAGCTCTTAGGTAAGAGATTCATAGTCCCACACCACAGCGGCGTCTTCAGGACCGTCCCACCCCCGGTAAGGGCGGTACCATCGGAAGGGGCTTTCCCCCACGCTGGCTCCGAGACACTTCAGTGGGATTTCTTCCCACAAACAAGCAGCCTCGTTGATTTTTCTCCCACTCAAAACCCCAAAAGAGTGACCTTTATACGCCAAGCGTACGCGCGAGACACTGAACCTAACACACTTTCCCCATCTACCCCGCGCGCACAGCCGCTGCCCACGTGGGGAGCCCCTCACTTCCCCAGAAATCGATTTTAGAACCAACAATCATATCCGGGTGCGAGGCTCCGCAATTGGTCGGCCACTCACAGCAGCGTCTCCTCCCTTTCTGATTTTCGTTCCTGGCACCTGATTGGCTGAGACGAGCTCGCCTCACGCAGGCGCTGAGCATTTATTTACGTGAAGCGGAAGGGGGCGGGCCCGCAGGTCGGGGCGGAAGTGGACGGTTGCCCTAGAACCGGGCTTGGTTTAAACCCGGAAGAAAACTGGCTTCCGGGGTTCTGTGTTCGCTACTGGCCAGTTCTGATCGTGAGCTACGCAGGGGCTGAGCGCGGTCGGGAGTCGCCTGGAAGGGGGGGTGGGGGGGTCCCCCGAAAAGGAAAAGCTGTAGAAGGAAGTGAGGTAAGGGATGAAGAGAGCCGGTCAACAGCCTAAGAGAAATGCGCATCCTAGTCATTTGTCTTCCGCATCTCCCGCTCCAGTCCTCCTTAGTGTAATCTTTTTCCTTGTGTATTTCAGGTTTAATTTGTAGGAAAATCTGCATCAAAACACAGGGCTCCACCATTAATAATGTAAGAACATGAAAATTCAATCTTTTCCCCTCCGAGTAAAGCTTAAGACGCGTTTTGATAATCAGCCTCCTTGGGTTGTCATTCTGATGTCATCTATAGATAGGTAGTTGCTATTCCTTCTTTCCTGCGTTTAATGCGCATGTACTTTAGTTGCTCATCTTATCCTAATACCCTAAGTAAGTCCCTTAAATCTTATGCTAATGCCCGAAGGAAGCACCATTGTTGCGGGGGTGGGGGGTGGGGGCTCCTCCCAGAGGGCCCCTCTCCCTCTGCCCCCACCGATGAGAAAAAGTCTACCAAGACCTGATCTGCTTGGGGAGGAAAGGTGGTGTATCTCTCAAAGGAGAAGGGCCAGGAGCCTCTTCCTCAGTGGGCTTTTACTGGGTTTATTTGCATAGGGATACAGGATGTTTATGTAAAGTTCATCAGTCATCACCAGGCAGTAATGATCAAACAATAAAAGCATTCAGAGAACTCTGAGGACTTATTCTGAGTCAGGGTCAGATAGCTGAAGGGCCATAAAACTTTGGGGAATAAACTCACTTCATGCTTGGGCCCTTATCATTTAAATTGAGGGTATCGGGGAAGTGGGCTGGGAATAAAAGGCAGAAAACTGTACTTGAGCAATTAAAGTTTTAAAAATGGCAACAAAAAATAAATAAATTGAAGGTATCAGCTAAGTAGGTTTCATGGGATTTTATGCATTCTTTCTTAGGCCTGAACGCCCCAGAGAACCTGCCCTTTCCAGCACAGGTCCACACCCACCTCCAGCATTGTTTCAGGCTTAAGTCAGGCAGGGGAAGTAAGGCAGCTGAGAGATTAGGAGACTTCTTAATGAGGACAGAGGCTATTGTCAAAGCTGAGAGGCAAGGGTCCATCACCCCCTTTTTCTATAGCCCCCCAAGTCCTTCCCTGGGGGCCCCTTCATACCTGTCTTAGGTTGTCCCTCCCTTGAGAAATCTTACTTGTCATTGGCTAACCGGTCATCCGCTCGGGGCCAAGCAGGGTGTGAGCTATGGTTGTATGGGTGTGAAAGGGGACAGAGGTGGCACCCCTACAAGGAAGATAAGCTTTATCTCCTTAGTGGCTTAGGGTCCCAGGTCTCTCACTCAGCCTTAGCCATGGGGGTAACAGATTCTGAAACCAGGCAGGGCGGTTCCCAACACACCATAAATCACAGGAGGCATATACAGACCAGAGGGCAGGTAGGCTTGGCATTGAGCTGTTGGGGTCTGGGACCTCACTAGCATAGACAGCCAAGTAGCCAGCTAACCATTAAATAGGTCAAAGTGGCCATGGCTGGTGTAGCTCAGTGGATGGAGTGCGGGCTGCGAACCAGGCATCGCAGTTTTGATTCCCAGTCAGGGCACATGCCTAGGTTGCAGGCCATGTCCCCCAGCAACCACACATTGATGTTTCTCTCTCTCCCTCGCTTCCCTCTCTAAAAATAAATAAAATCTTTAAAAAAAAAAAGACGTCTTAAAAAAAATAGGTCAAAGTGGACTTCAACTTTGGTTTAAGAGTAGTTCTAAACTTTGGCATGCACCAGAATCGCCTGGAAGACTTACTAAATCACAAATTGCTGAGCCTCATCCCCAGAGCTTCTGATTCACCAGGCCTGCAGTGGGTCCCACGCACCTGCATTTCTAACAAGTTCCCAGGTAATACTGATGATGTTGGTCCAGGGACTGTTTTTTGAGAGCCACTGCTTTAAAATATTATTGAGATACGTCAGAATGGATATGGTTTCAGCTCCGTGATTTTAAAAGTTTACTCTAAAAGCCCTCCACTAGTAACATCAGAGAAAAATCTGTCTTTGTGAACCACTTGCTGCGTTCACATTATTCCCTCCCCACCCAAGGGAAGGAGCACTGGAAGGAGCGTCTGAGGTGGCTGCAGCCGCTGCATCGTGCAGGGTCCCAATGGGTGACATGGTTATAATAGCATAGTAATACTATGATTATAATAGTATATTTTAGTTGTATAGCACATGACTGGCCAATTAATTTCCTCATACATTACTCTGCATTCATGGGGTGGACAAACTCGTAAATGAGGCCAAACTCCAATTCATCGAAAAGAAATAAAATTATGTGAGTGAATTCAGGCCTCATCTGAGTGTGATATTTGATTCCCAGGATTCTCTCCATTCAGCAGTTTCCTGCTGTGTCACGTGCACACCTGCAGGCACACTGGTTTCCTGACACGTGTGCACTGCTAGGCGGTTACAGCCACTTTGATAGGGAAAGCTAAGGGCACAGCGTACATGGCAAGTTGTGCGCCTTTGGGGCCAGTGGGCAATAACAGTTTGAAATTAAAATGCCAGGAAAGATGAGGGAGTGTTGCCAAGGGCGACGGCCGGTGCCTGATGCATCAGACCTCTGCATGAGGACTGTCACAAGGCCTCCTTTGGGATCCTGTCTTTGTTTTTCACAGCCTGGACACTGGGAAAGATTACAATGTTTTTCTCCATCCTTTAATGAAAAACTTCAGTTCCTTTGTGGGACAAAGAAAAAACCTTGGAAAACAAGTTGTTTTTCTCCTAAATTCTAGCACTCAGCCCATCTACCACAAGCATCTCGTGTATCCCATTTGCTTGGATGTTCTTTATCCTTAGCCCGTAATACAACAGTTTTCTACCACCAAAAAAAAAAGGAGTTTAGAACAGCATTTAATACATAAAAATCAGGTGCTCCACCCAAGGTACAACTTCAATTACTTGCTGAAGATGGCAATATATCAAAGTGAATAAATTCATCCATAAGATATGTGACAGGTATTCTGTTAAAATACCAGGGCATATAAAGATGGTAAACAGTGCTTGCTGTCCTCGGAGAATAAATCCTTCAAGTTGGTGAGACCCGAACCCTGTTCTGACTCTAAGTTCAGTGTTATTTATATTTTTTCAGGCTCACAGATATAGCTGATTTATAGTAACCCCACCCCATGACATTTTTTAAGCTCTCAGGAATGTTGGGCATAGTGAAAGGGACTTTGTTCAGGTGATTCAAGGGTGGGGCTTACATTACCCTTCCTCCAAGCAATATTACCAAAATGGGTGGTGGAACTAAACAATTATGCTTAAAAAAAAAAACAATGGTTTATTCATAGAAGCTATTCAATGGCATGGCGGTAGAACACAGTAATCATATTGCCTTCAGTTGTGTAAGAAGGGCTGAAGCTGTAACAGGTGAAAGATCTCATTGGCTGTGTCACCAAAGCAGGGAAGCACCCTGTAACAAGCAGATAACAAATACAAAATCAACTGCAGATGGAAAAAGTAACTGCTGAGTCACCGGTGGAGTCTGGGGCAGGCTCACCCGTCAGGCCCAGGCAGAGAAAAAGCTTCCCTTCTAGGTCTACCTTTCAGTCCCAGTAGTAGACTGACCCATCATGAATCTACACCCAGGCTTTCAGAAGCTTCAACTCAGCTTCAATCCCAGGCCAACTAAATCAGTCGTTTTTAAAACTTTTCAGGTGATTGGACTCTACAAAACTAACTTGAGAGTGTTCTTGTCAAAGTATCTTTCAATTAGTCCCAGTGTGGGGTTTGATTTAAACATGCACCAAGTTAAAACACTTATCAACAAAGGACCCATAAATAAAGTGAAAGACTTGTAGCAAACAAATAATGGAGGGGAGGGGCAATGAGTAAAACAATGCAACTGGGGCGTGTGGGTGGAATGGATAAATAAGACAAATTTTGGATTACTGCGCCCAGCTACTGCAGGCTTAATGTGACACTAACTTGGCGCGGGAGGCGTGGGAGCAGCGGGTAGGACAGTGGAGTGGCCTCGCAACGGTGACTTCCCTCCTGAAGCCTCAGGGTCCCGGTGTCTGCCTAGTGCCTGGACCCAGTTATTTTAGGTTAGAACTCTAAAGCATGCAGGGGAAGGAACACCGCGTCCTCGTTCCAAACTAGGTGTGTCACCTCTCCAAGCTGACCCAGAGACTCCTAACGTCTAAAATGAGGAACCCGCATTAGAAAACCCCTCTCTCTCCAAATCTAATTCTGATTCCATAAACTAGGGATCACACATATGTCCATTCAGAAAACCCCTAGCCAGCCCTGGCTGGTGTAGCTCAGTTGATTGAGCGAGGGCTGTGAACCAAAGCGTCGCCTGTGGGTTGTGGGCCAGATCCCCAGTGGGGGCCACGTGGGAGGCAAGCACACATTGATGTTTCTCTCCCTCTCTTTCTCCCTCCCTTCCCTTCTGTCTAAAAATAAAATAAATAAATTAATATATATAAATCAGCTATATATATAAAATAAAAAAAGAAAATCCCTAACCCATCCGAAGCCGGTCTCGGGTTTCGAGCCCGCGCATCCTCGTCGTCTTCTCGGCTTCCTCCTAAAGGTCTCATCAGCCCACCCAAGTGACTTTCCAAGAGTTGCCTCCGCCTGCCCCCAAACGTCCTCCGCTCACGCCCGGCCTGCGTGGGAACCTGTCCTTCCTCCCTCAAAGCACAATACAACCCGGGGATCCCTGTCCAGACCCCGCCAGGACCTTTCCGGGGAACGAGCTGAGAGTGGAATCGACTCCTTCGGCGATCAGCGCCATCTGGCCCCGCCCCCTGTTTGGCCCCGCCTCCATCCGCCCGGCACCAGGCTGCGGAGCGCCGACGGGCTCGATGAGCGGGGGCGCAGCTGCGGCGCAGCGGCCGACGCCGGGTGGGCGCCCACTGCCTCCGCTCTCCGTCTTGTGCCTCCCTCCCCGCCCCTTCCTCCAGCCTCCCGAGACCTCCCCGGGAGACTCAGGTACAGGCTCCCGCCCGGTCGTGGGGCAGGAAGGCTAGTGAGGAGGAAGGAAAGGAGACGAGGCCCCGGTCCCGCAACGTCAACGTCGGGCTGCGGGACCGGCCCGAGGATGGAGCCCCGAGCGGGAGGAGACTGGCGTCGGGCGGGGCGCCGGGAGGAAGGGCGACGAGGACTGGTGTGCGGGCGAGGGCGGGTGTCTCGGGGCCGAAGAGACGGGAGTTGGGAGCAGACCTGGTGCGACAGATGGATGGGTGGTGGGGCGGAGCCGCTGGCCGGAGGGCTGTGCTTATGTCAGGATTTAAAAGGCTCGGTTCTGAGGACCTGCAGGTGCGGGCAGTCTTCGCGCTGGCAGGGTTTGGGAACTGCAGCCTCTCCAGGCTGCGCCCAGTTTAAGTCACTGATTTCCGGAAACTGCACCCGCCGAGACTGCGGGGAAAGATGGGGAAGTGGAGTCGGAAAGGGGGAGGAGGCAAGAACAAGGAAAGCCTCTTTTCTTGTTCGGGTGCAAGCCTATGCGAAATGAGACACGGGGTTTTCTGTTACTTTTTTGCCAACATTATTAAACAACAGGTTAGAAGTGTGTTACTTGTTAAAGCCCCTGAACACCGTACTGCCTCTTCCAAAAACACATACATCAGGAGATGACATGAGAAGCAGACGGTGATGACGTTTTTAGGGGGTGAATTGTGCACCACCATCCTGCCCTCCGTGCTGCAATACATCATGAAGACTCTTATTTACACGTAGACATAGACACAAACACGTGAATGCATGTGCTTTTTGCACAAATCATTTTAGATAGAGTATGAATAAGTCTGATTTCTAACCATGTCATTTTTTCCCTAAGAGTTGTTTGGTACAAATATCATCAATTGCCTTGTGTTTCATGATGCATAGTTAATTAATCTGCCTGCTGCCGGCGTTTCTGTTTGTCAGACACTGGTTTCTTGCTTTCCTGAGGCTGATCTTGGATTATGGGTCTCGCTCACCGTTCAGCTTGTAGCTTTGTTGTACATTTTATAAAGGCATTACGTAAGTCTGGCTGTTATTTGCTTTGGGATGTTGAGGCAGCCCCTTTGTGGGCTTGACCATGCGAATGAATTCAGGTATAATGGAGAGAAAAGCTCAGTTCTTCCTTGCTTCCTCTCGCTTGTTTTTCCATTCATTCTGTAACATTTCTGCATGAGTGAATTATTCCGAATCAAAGTTAGGAATGAAATGGGCCAGTTGTATGTGACAGAAATATTGTTAAATAAACTCTGGAGTTGTTTACTCAGGTGGCAAGAGTTTGTTTTTTGTTACATGTGGTCAAATTTCTGGTTTGGGAGCATTTCTTATCAAAGAAAAGTGTCTATCATTTTGTTTTGACAGGGAGCCAACTTAAAATATTACTTTGGTGTATGAAACTGGGTCCTGGGCTTGTTGATTTTTGTAACATTAACCAACAAACTGACGTCTAGCTATACCTAATTTTAAGGTCATCTTCGGTTTCTTCTTGTAGAAGGGGAAGGAGAGCTGCTGGGTTGTTACAGGGAAGTGGGCTTTCTAGAACACAGCTGTGCAACCTGAAGAGCAGCTAACCGGATAAACGTCACCACTGATCACGCACAGCCGTGGATTAATCTAGGCCTGTGTTTCTGCTGTTTCCGTGAGCAGAGTGGCTAACACTGTTAATTACCTATCTTTACTAAGTCTTAGCTTTCTTTAGTTTTCCAGTGCCTACTTCCAAGGAGTAGCAGAAAATGCACATAAAACCCCAAGTTCAGTGCCGAGCACATAGTAAAACCTTAGCTATTCTCATTATTCATCCATCTTCCAGTCCAAGACACTGAAAACTCATGTCTGCATATGTCAGCTTTTTCTCAAGAAAATTTTGAGTCTGTTGCATACCCAAGCATTTTTCCGGAAAGTCACAATGCACAATGCTTAGTAGCATATAAAAGGCAAGACACTTTCTGCCAGGGGGAAAGAAACTGGTTTGTTGAACAGAACTGACCAAACATCCCTTTCCTTGGAACACCGGTGCCATGCCTCAGAACAGGATGTTACAGTTTACAGAAAGTGTTTGCAGGTATACCTGATTAGACCCTCCCAAATCCACGCGGAAGCCTGGGAAGCACTACTTTACACGCAAGGGCACGGAATCACCCAAGCAGCTAACCTAAAGTGAGAACTAGAAGTGTTCCCCTGTCTTCTCACTCCGAGTTAAAATCCTACAGCATTTCATGTCTTGCTTTCAGGGAAGCATCTCTTGTTTTCCCCTCCTGTGTAATCTGCCTTTTAATCTTACAAAAACCTTGTCACTGATTTCCTCCACATGTTCTCCTAAGAAAGTTTCATTCATTTTCTCATGGTTTATACTATTTCCGGTGTGTTAAAGCCTGGTGTGAACTCCCTGGAAAGGAGCCAGTGAGGAGAGAGTGGTTCGAACCCGGAGAACTGAAGGAGGCCCCCGCACACAGGGCCTTGGGCTCCGTTGCAGGTACCTCACCTTCCTCCCGGAAGTCTCAGGTCTGATGAAATCTGTCCTCTCTTCAAGGCGGTGAGTCCTTACTCTGCCGGGAAGTAGAAGAGCACTTCTAGATTGAAAAATATGCCTCCCAAGTTCAAGCGCCACCTAAACGATGACGATGTCACTGGTTCTGTGAAGAGTGAAAGGGTAAGTTCAGAGTCTTGAGCTTTAAAAAAAGAAAGAGGGAAAATATGTGTTCATTCCCTTTGTAATTTTAGAAGGATCGAAAGTTTATGGCTGTATTCTAATTCCACTTCCATCAGAGTAAACATTGAAAAGTGTGTGCTACTTGAATTGGTGACTCAGCTGGAATCTGAGCACAGCTTCTTTCTCATCTCTCAAAGGGAATTTTATACAAACACGTGATGTCTTATTCAGAACCCTGGAGCCAAAATTGGTTGTAATTTAGAATGTTTCAGATTTTAGAAAGGTCATGAGTGCACCTTAGACAACAGCATTTTGGAGGTCTGGAGCGGCACCTACAAACATTAACATGTCTCAGTTCAGCATCGGATCATTCTAAGTACAGAAATTAAAAATGTACATGTAAGTAAATTAGCTAACATCAATTCAGGTCAGTTTTTCATCCAAATGCGTTTTGGCTCCACGCTCACAAACTCTGTCTATAAATTTCAGATGTACAACTTTATGATTTGATGTCTATGTACTCCACATTTCCAGTTTCTATACCATTGTGCTCAGAAAACGTGCTTGATGCGGTGATTTCAGTCTTCTGAAGTTCACTGAGGCTTGTTTGGTGTCCCAGCATGTGGTCCATCCTTATGAATGTTCCGTGTGCACTTGAGAATGTGTATTCTCACTGTGGGATGGAAAGTTCATAGATGTCAGTTAAGTTCGTCTGGTCTGATGTGTCATTTAAGGCTGATATATCCTTGTTGGTCTTCTGAGGTCTCCTTCTATTGTATTTTTGTCTCTCATTTGAGGCATACAATTCAGAATCGCACAGCCATCACCACAGTCAATTTCAGGACAGTTTCATCACCGCAGCAAGACATCCTGCAGCTTTTAGCAGTCACCCGCTGCCCCATTGTCCTCACCCCTCAGCCCTAGGCAGCCACAGATCTATAGGTTTGTCTATTCCGGACATGTTATGGAAATGGAACTTTACAATGTGTTGTCTTTTGTAACTGGCTTCTTTGGCTTAGAACGTTTTCAGAGCTTATCCATGTTGTAATATGTGTCAGTCCTTCGTTCCTTTTCACTGCTGAGTAATATTGTTACATGGATATACCACATTCTCTTTACTCTTTCATCAGTTGATGGACATTTGGGGTTCTTTCTACTTGTTGGCCATTGTGAATGCCATTGCTATGAACACCCATGTACAAGTTTCTGTGTAAACATGTTTTCGTTTACCTTGGGTAAATACCTGGGAAGGGAGTTGCTGAATTCCACTAATGGAATTATTCCACGTTCAGTGTTTTGAGGAACTGCCCAACTGTTTTCCAGAGTGGCTGCGGTTTTTACACCCCCACCAGCAGTGTGCGCAGGTTCCAGTTCCTCCGCATTTCTCACCACCACCCACTTCTTTGCACCAGCACTAATTATCTGTGGAGTAGGTGTGAAGAGGTGTCTCGTTGCGTCCCATTAAACTTTTCCAGTGTTGGGTTTCCAGCACTTGTGTTTGTTCAGTGAACGGGCGTGAAAACATTGGTGCCTGTGTGTGTCTCGTTGTTCAGCTATTATACACACTTTATCTTTGGTGTCAGCATCCGCTAAGGCAGAGACACTGTCATAAATGTCATGGTTGTCTGTTACTTACTAGCTGGAATACTTCTAGAAGTATTTGTTGAAGGAATTAAAGTATGTTCCTGCATAGTATTTATTGATTGAGAACATCTTTTCATGTGGTCATTGAGATTTCGTCATCTTTTGGGAATTGTCAGTTCTCTCCTTGGATGATTTTCTATAACGTGTCTTTTTATTACAGGTTTGTCAGAGCTCTTATATAATGTAGATATCAGACCTTTGATCTGAAAGTATGTTGCAGATTTTTATTTTTTTCCAATCTGTTACTTGCTATTTAACCTTGTTTATGATATCTTCTTCACATTTTTTTTTTTTTTAAGATTTTATTTATTTATTTTTAGAGAGGGAAGGGAGAGGGAGAGAGAGAGAGAGAAACATCAATGTGTGGTTGCTGAGGGACATGGCCTGCAACCTAGGCATGTACCCTGACTGGGAATCGAACCTGTGATGTCTGACTCACAGCCCGCGCTCAATCCACTGAGCTATGCCAGCCAGGGCCTCTTCTTCACATTTTACATGCTCATGTAATCAAACCCGTTCATCTTCATCACTTCCGGGGGGTATGTTGCTTAGGGATAACTTACCCATCTTAAGTCGCCTGTTTCATATTTTTCAGTCTTTACTATTTCATAAATAAATGCATTTGAGGTCACATTTCCCTTTAAGTGTTCCTGTAACATACCCTGCGATTTTGTCCTGTGATGTTCCCAGAATCATTCATTTCTAACTAGTCCGTTCAACTTCCATTTACATTTTAATGTGTCACTTAAAAAAGTGTTTTGAAATTTCCTTTTGTTATTTGTTCTAATTTCCATTGCATTATGCCCAGAAAATGTGACCTCTTTAGTTTTTGGAATTTATTAAACTGCTTTTGTGGCTTATCCTTTTTCTTGGATATTTCCAAGAAAATGAAATCTGCTGAGTGCGAAGTTCTGTATTCTGTATTATTTGGTTTTTGTCTTGGCTTCTCCACCTCTGAACAACAAGCTAAATCTTCCTGTAACTTTGAATGTATTCATTTCTTCCTGTAAGTCAAGTAGTTTTTGCTTAATATATTTTGAAGCCATATTATTATAAACATTCATTTCTGGTAAATCTTGGTGAATTGTACTTTTTACCATTGTAAAATATTTTTATTCAATTTTTTAATGCCTTAGTCCTCAAATTCATCTTTATGTTAATATTGCTAACTCTAACACCCTACTTGTTAGAATTTGCTGATGTATCTTTCCCACTGCTTTTTTCCCACCTTTTAGTTGACATTCGTTTTAGGTGGATTTCCTGTAAGCAGATATCGGCTGGAAAATCTGAACTGTAACCATGTCTGGGTTGTATTTTTAAAAGGAGAAGTCAGACCGTTCCCATATGTACAGTGATTCTCACTCTGGAGCTTTTTCTGTGGCCAGTCTCCCTGCGGCAGCAGGTGCTCTCTGCCCTGCCCTGTGGTTGGCTGGCTGTCACCAGCTGGATCTCAGCTTAAGTTTCACCTCTGGAGAGGGACTTTCCACGGCAGCCTCGTCTCATTCAGTCACCCAGTCCCTTTCCGTCCCATCACTCTAGTGCTCTGCATAGCATTTATCCCCACCAGATGCTTTCCTGGGAGAGCTCCGGCCTGTCTGGGGTGTTCAAAGCGGGCACTTGGTGCTTAGAGCAGTGCTTAGCACATAGAAGATGCTCAGGCCCATCTGTTAAGTTGGGTAGAGAGCATCTGGAAGGCAGGGGACGGCGGAGGGACTTGCTCCCCCGATGGCCCACTGTTCCTTCTTCCCACACCACGTCCAGCGGCCTTTCTGCCCCAGAGAGGGTCACAGGGTTCTGCTCTTAGAAGCATTTTCTTTGGAAAGTCTGCCAATGTGGTTCCATATCTTTTAGCTTCCAATGACGCACGTGTAATTACTGTCCCCACTGGAGGCTTGGAGCTCAGGAATTCCACCAGGACAGAACGTGTTTTATTACTCCTCCTGACACTGGGTGAGCCCTGGGAACCTGGAAACTCAAGTCCTTCTTTTTTTTTTTTTTTTACAGAGAAATCTTTTGGAAGATGATTCAGATGAAGAAGAGGACTTTTTTCTGTAAGTTTCTTAACATCTTTACTGGGGTATAATTGACATACAAAATACACAATGTGAGTTTGGACGCAGTACCGGTGACATCATCACCACAGTCAAATCATAAGCATAGTCGCACCTCGAGGTTCTGTCATGCTCCCAGCCCCCTCCACCAGCGCCTCCCCCCCACCCCCACCAGCAACCGCTGATCTGCTCTCTCTCACTGTCGTGTGGATTTTCTAGAGTTTTGTTTCACATGGAGCCACACCCTGGGCCCCCTTTTGTACTGGCTTCATGCTCTCTGCCTGACTGTTTTGAGATCATCCATGCTGTCTGTCGCAGGTATGTTTGCTTCTTTTTATCGCTGAGAAGCATTCCATTGTATGAATATTCTGCAGTTCCCTCATTCATCTGCTGATCGATGGCTGTTGGAGTGGTTCCAGTTTTCAGCTATCATAAATAGGCGGCTGTAACCATTTCCACGCGGGGTTTTTCTGTGTGGACACCCGCCGTCATTTCTCTTGGGTAAATGCTGGGGCGCAGAACGGCTGGTCCGTGGGTCCAGCCGCTCTCTGCAGTGGTGTCTCCTCTGTATTCCCACAGCATCGTACGAGAGTCCCCTTCGCTCCGGACCCTCGTCAGCACGCCCCGTGAACGTTTTCTCCTGAGTTGCAACTAAATCTTTTCATTTTTCACAACAGTGTCTTTTGAAAATCAAGTTTTGATTTTGATGAAATAAATTAATTAGTTTTTAAATTTATTTTTGCTTATTTAAGAAATCTTTGGCAAACTCAACGTCACTGAGATTTTCTCCAGTGTTTCTTTTCTAGGGGTTTTATAGTTTTGGCTTTTACATTTAGGTCAATATATTTTAAATTGTTGTATGTGACTAAGTGAGGGATAATTTTTTTTTGCGGGGGGGTGCATATGGCTTCCCAATTGTGCCACCACCATTTGATGAAAAGATTGTTCTTTAGCCGTTGAATGGCCTTGATACTTTGTCAGAAGTAATTGGCCTGATCAGCCCTCCGGAGTCACGTTCAGGCAGGGCCCTCACACAGGCCTGGGTTTGCGTTCGCAAAGTCAGGAGGAGGCGTGTTGCCGCAGTTTGCTCTGGAGAGGGAGGTGGAGGCGCGCCTGACGGGAGCGTTCAGCCCCCTCCTTGTCGTGATGCTGTGAAGGGTTCTGCAGACGCCTCTCCTCCCCAAATAAAACCAGTGTGTGAAGAGTAGTTGATGCCCACGAGGCAATGAACAAAAAGAACCTACAGAACATAAAACAAATCCACGCACAGGAAATTTTCCGCAAGAAGGTCAGATGCAGTGGAAGACAGTGTCCACAAGTGACAGTCTTTCTGCAGTCTCAAAGCTCGCTGCTGGCAGGGCTTTAAGCAGTAAGAAGCCTTGGTCTGCAGCAACTGCTGCCTGTCAGAAAGGGGCTAGTACTGCGGAGAAGGCCGGATGCTTTGGTTAAGACACGTGGTTGCCTGAACGTGACCTCGAGGCCCTTGTGGGAAACACCCTTCCCCAGGCAACAGGGGGCCCCTGGAGGGAGGCCCTCCCCCCAGCGCTGCGTGCAGCTTCCAAAGGGCCCAGCAGCAGAACCGGCACACTTGTTCACACTGCAGCTCGCACGCCCTGTGGCTCTGTCTGGTGCTGAAAGGGAGGCACGCCAAACAGAGTCCTTGAAGTGATTTTTTAAAATCAAGCCCCATGTTCATAGCAGCAGCATTCACAGTAGCCAACAGTGGGAAGCACCCACAGGGTCCGTCCGTGGGTGGAGAGAGAAACCAGACGAGATGGTGGCATTCGTCTTACAAAGGAGGGGCGTTCCGAGACGTGCTGCCACCCGGATGAACCTCGAAGGAGTGACACTAAGTGAAAGACTCTGGTCACAAAAGGATAAAGTCTGTGTGATTCTGCTCCCGTGAGGCCCCTAGAGTGGCCACGTTTACTGAGACAGCAGTGGGGTGCAGGCTGCCACGGACTGCGAGGAGGGGACGCTGGGGGACGGGTGGTCAGTGAGCACAGCACCTGTGTTCTTCTGAGCTTTGTAGTGCATACCTTCTCCCCTGTCATGGGAAGGAGAATTATCTAAAACGTACAAAAGGTGTTTTTCTTTCAGAATTTTAAAGCGGACTGGTTAAAACGGTAGCACTCAGCTGCAGCAGGAAGACGGTAATGTGAGGAGGTCGGTGTTTCCAGGCTCCGGCGTCTCCCGTCAGCCGTGGCACGCAGTTTAAGACGAGTCATCAGAAACATGCTCACAAATGTTTCTTGTTTTGAAAGGATTTTCCTCTCTGTCCATCCCTGATAACAAGCACTTCATTATAGCCCAAAACCAAAGTGAATTATAGTTTTAGTTTTCTCATAAAGCTGTTCATACTTGCAGGTACTTTGGTGGTTAAGGTGCTTCAGAGTTTGATCCGTAGAACATCCTGCGTGTCACTGAGGGTCACAGGAACCCTCATTTCTCTGGCAGCCACACCCTTCAGAGGGGCGGGTCCGTCACAGCCAGCGTTAGGTGCCGTGCAGGGCAGGCAGACGTGGCTGCGTGGCGTTCAGTTCCCGCAGCGCCAGAGCCAGAGGAGCGGGGCTGCTCCTGGTGGCCGCCGCTCGTGCCCCCGGCTCAGCGGGGTGGAGTGTGTGCGAGTCTCTGTGTGTGTCTGTGTTTCGTGTTCTTGTTGCTGTTGTTACTCACGTGCGCTCCGTATTTCACTTTCAGAAGGGGACCGTCTGGACCAAGATTTGGACCTAGGAATGATAAGATTAAGCAGTAAGTTTCCCAGATACTCCTTTGTTTAAACGGTTGTCATTTTTCTGTGGGGACCGGAGGTGGGCAGATTGCTGCCCACGAGCCACTGATTTTGCACAGAAAGTTTTATCGGAACACAGCCGGGCCTGTGTGTTTTCTCACTACCTAGGGCTGCCTTCGGACCACAAGGCAGGTTGGAGGACTTGCAGCAGGGACCTTAGGGCCCACAAAATCGGAACTATCTGTCCTCTACCTGGGCCTTCAGAGACAAAAATGCGCTGAGCCCTGACACAGACAAACTGTAGCTGCTGGGTTTTAACACCCCAGTAATTCTTTTCATGTCTCTGAATTGTAGCTGGGGAACTGCAGTTCCCAGCCCTTGGTTGTTGTTAACGCAATCGCCTTATGTCACACCCATTTATTTAGCAGCACACCAAGGGCTGCTTGGTTTTGAATCAGTAGCTTCAGTCCCATTTTCAGAATGATGATAAAAAACAATGCAACAGATTTAGTTTTTTGAAGTACACGCGTCTTTTTGTGTCCTTCTGGAATTTTTTCACATCTATCACTGTCCTGATCCATATAGTGATCTGGGTTTTATGGCTAATTAATTTGTAGCTTAGAACTTGCAGCGTACGCTGTGGTAGGTGGTGGGTAACGCTGCAGTGAGTGTATCTCATGGTGCGAGGATGTGAGTCCCCGCGGGAAGGGTGTCGGGACGGATGCCGCAGTGAACTAGCCCTAGAAACTGACCGAGTTCTGCAGACCTTCTGCGGAAGGACAGCTGAAGGCTCGGGCTCCGGCGCTCAGGCGGGCGGCTCGCTGCCCTGGCCCTGGGTGTAGAGGGCACGCAGTGGGAAGGGTCCTGGGCGGGGCATCGCCTGTGCGGTGAGGCCCTCGGACTTCGGTCCGGCAGCTGTCGGTGCGAAGAGAGATGTTTACGCTCAGCCCGACCCTACCTCGTGGATTCTGAAATACTGGACCAAGGTACCAACAGCACACTGGTTCAAGGACTGGGCAGATGTTTCCATTTTCTGTTGCTGCATGACAGCTTGTCCTGACCTAGCAGCCCAGAAGAAGACACACTTACCAACTCGCGTTTTCCACGGGTCAGGGGGTCGGCCACTGCCTAGGTGGGTTCTCTGCCCAGGGTCTCGAAAGCCTGAAATCAAGGTGTCCTGGTGACTTATTCCATAAATTAATATGAGGTAGTTTTGTCCAATGATTAGAGCAGCAGAGGAAAGTAGACACTTAAAATAGTAAACATGCCTGTGTTTGTATGTTCTGGGATGAAAGTAGGCAGCTGAAACCCAACTATTAGAGCTTTGAATTTACATTAAGTCTTCACTGAACAGTCTGAAATTTGGATAGAACAGGTCCTCATCATGTGATACAAAGGAGGAAATCATACTTTTATCTTGAAGGACAACAAAAAGATTTTCCTCTTTGCTCCATCCTGGGTGCCTCAAACCTGCCAGGTGTTGCCCGGAGTGTGAGATGCCGTGTCAGGGGAAACGGATGAGCAGTGGAGGGTCGCACCCACTGCACGGCCGTGTCCTGGGGCGCACCTGCCCCCACTCGGGAACCTGAGTGATCTTCGTGAGCTCCCGACACACGTGGGCAAGCCTGCTGCTGGTCCCAGCGTGTGAGCTGTGCCGTGAGCGCAGGCTGCGGCTGGTCCCTGCCACACCTCAGCCCCCTGCAGACGACAGAGTCGGGCCGTCAGTCACTGAGCCTCTGCCCGTCCTTTGATTGGGGGTCAGGGCTGCACGAAACTATGAGTTACATGTTGCTTGTTTCTACCATGTCTGATGAACGTTTCAAAAATTGTAAATCCTCAGCACAAAAATTAATATTTTGATCTTTTTTTTAAAACCAGTGTTCAGAATCAGGTGGATGAAGTTATTGACGTCATGCAAGAAAATATCACAAAGGTCATTGAGAGAGGGGAGAGACTCGATGAGCTACAGGACAAATCAGGTGCGGACATGTTGTGTGCTGCTTGATCTTCCTGACCTGGGCCCGGCAGTGCACTGCTCCCTTGTTCTGACCTGGGCCTGGCAGCACACTGCTCCCCTTGCTCTGACCTGGGCCTGGCCTTGTTCTAACCTGGGCCCGGCAGCGCGCTGCTCCCCTTGCTCTGACCTGGGCCTGGCAGCACACTGCTCCCCTTGCTCTGACTTGGGCCTGGCAGCGCACTGCTCCCCTTGCTCTGACCTGGGCCCGGCAGTGCACTGCTCCCCTTGCTCTGACCTGGGCCTGGCAGCACACTGCTCCCCTTGCTCTGACCTGGGCCCAGCAGTGCACTGCTCCCCTTGCTCTGACCTGGGCCCGGCAGGGCACTGCTCCCCTTGTTCTAACCTGGGCCTGGCCTTGTTCTAACCTGGGCCTGGCAGTGCACTGCTCCCCTTGCTCTAACCTGGGCCTGGCAGCGCGCTGCTCCCCTTGCTCTAGACAAGTTTGGGGCCCTGACGTGGGAAAATGGTATTTGGTTCTCAGCTTACAGCTTCAGCATTTCAACTTGAGCCCCCTGTGCTTTGAATCATCTGTTTTATTATTTCTTTAACTGATCAGTTGAGAATGGAATAGACTTTTTAAATAAAAAACCTATTTAACCACCTTCAAAAATTTATACTGTTTTGCTTCTAAATCAGTCGTTCATGGTGTTGTCTAAAAATGAAGCCTCCATGTGGCAGTTTTTTCTGTCTGTGTGCCAGGGCCTTGCATTTTTACAGAGTGTTTTCTTACCGGGATTCATGAGTTTGCGGGAAGGCCTGCAGCCCTGGAAGGACTTCTTCTCTTCTTGTAGCAGCAGATGGAGGGCACTGGCCTGCATTGAGGGTTTCAGCGCACGGAACGTCAGAGGGCGTGGGGGGAGGGAAGGGAGGACCTGGCGTTCACGTTTGGAAGGGAATTCGTTTGCAGAAATAGAAATTAATGTCTTCTGGTCTTTGTGTGGCTAGATAACAGAGTCCTGTCTTGTCGTTTAATCCTTCTCTCCACCCTCCCTGTGGTGCAGAAAGCTTGTCGGATAACGCAGCCGCCTTCAGCAACAGGTCCAAACAGCTGCGCCGGCAGATGTGGTGGCGGGGATGCAAAGTGAGTATGTGGGGGCGGCAGACCGGAGGGGCCGGCCGGCACCCGTGGGCGGGCGTGAAGGGGCCTGGCGGTTACAGCCGCCTCGCTTTTCTTCGGGTGTTCTGCACCCGGCCAGATGGGGGCTCGGCGAATAGTCGTTGGGCGCATTCGTGGTCTGGGACACAGGCGACTGAAGAAACCGAGCAGGGCCAGAAGGCCGGCTCGTGCCTTGCTCCACAGGAGGTCGTCCACGTTTTACTAACAGTGTAGCCAACTCTAAAGTTGTAGGAAATACTAGTTTTCCTTGTAATTTGATGTTAGTACCTTTTGGAGCAGCCTGTAGCATATTATACAGATACTGAGATAAAATGAAAACTAGAGAAAAATAGAATTTTTTAAATGGGGCATAAGAGCAGATTTTATGTCAGAATATGGCAAGTATGGCCAGGAAGAAAATTCCTCTGTCCATCATTATTCCAGAGAAATGAAAAATAAAAAGGAAATTTTTAAAAAGGAAAAGTGAGAATTGTTATATACTAATATATTTCTGCAAAACATTTTAAAGAATTGAATTTACTTCTTAAACCAAGTAATGATTACCAATCATTGAACAGAAAATGCTCCTCTTAAAATTTTCCAGCATATGAGCAAATCTTTCCTTTTCCTTCGATTCTGTGGATCATTTCTGGCATTGTTGAAATATTAGGCATAAATCGATTGTTTTTCAGTCTCTCGTTTTCAGGTTCGGCAATAAGTCTCTGAAATTGGCCTTCACACGTGCTGAGGGCTTCTCCAGCCTTTGCCTCAAGTTCACTTGTCGTTGTCTGACCGCCCGCAGTTGTCTGTCTGACCGCCCACGGTTGTCTGACCGACTGCCCGTGGCTGCCTGTCTGACTGCCCATGGCAGCCTCTTACTTTCAGGGATGGAGCCTGGGAAAGAAACATGTCCATCCCCACCCCTCTAGAATTTAAATTTTCTATTTTAAATTCTTGAAAAAACAAATTTTCTATTTTCGTCACATGTCTATTCCTATAGAAGTTTTCTATTTCATATGAAGACTAACTTGGAAAAACATAAAAGGTCCACGGACCTTTCACCTTCTGCCCCCTCCCCACCCCTACCAGCCAGGCACCGGGTCCTGGAAGGATGTTCGGAGGGGGCTTTGGAGGGCGGGGAGGGCGCCAACCGCCCTCAAGGGGCCCGAGGAGGGAAGCTGCTCACACGGAGGGGCTGTGGCACTGACACCGAGCTTCCCTGCCGGTCTGCCGAGGCGCCGCATGTCAGCAGGGTGTGCTGTCAGCAGGGTGTGTTTAGGGAGAAGGTGGGAACTGCTGTGAAATTCCAAATTACTTCAGAAACGTTATCAGGTTAAATAAGAGAAGCAAAGCTTCCCTTTATTCTCTGAATCACTTTGCCACTGAAGTACTTCAGTTTATAGTCTGAGGGGGCCCAGGCGCGTACTGGAAATGTCCTTCCCTCGTCCATCTGATCTGCGTCTGTTTCTGTGGTTTTTGGTTATTGTAATTAACCTTAATAGGTCCCTGGTGTCCATATTGCAAAGCTTCCCCGTGTCTCTCAGCCACCTTGACCTTGCTCTGAACGTTAAGACCACCACTGCGTCACCAGTAGTTCCGCTTCACACACAGTTCACCGGCTGCTCCTGGCTGCTGGTGGTGATGAAGAACAGTCACGTGTTTACAGTGGCCAGGGGTCGTCTTTTTGAATGAACTGTCTTTAATCAGTTGCATGTGAAAATCTTTGATGGAAATAAGACTTTCATTTGAATTCACTGGGAAAATCAAATCAATTCATAATTCGTGCATTTTAGGATTCAATGGGGAATATGATGACATCACAGAGAGAAATGATGTGAGCTTAAGGTGTTACTCAGCTCACGAGGGGCTGGTTGGCGGTGACCCGACTGCCAGCTGTGAAACTGACACAGTGCTCTCAGCCAGCTCATTTACCAGGGGGGCTGTTTGAGAAGAATCTAAGTTCTCTTCTGTGGAACAGAGATTAAGCCACCAAGAAGAAAGTGTGGATCACAGAAACTAACAGAATCCTCATGCACTTTGAGAACAGTGCTATAAAAATTATGCCTTGTACT
>PVIA01008005.1:0-76625 GCA_004024845.1 Tonatia bakeri
GGGGGGGGGTGAGGACATCCTAATATTTCCTGAATACCTTGAGTTCTGGACCCCATTCCACATCCCTATTTGGGGCCCCCCTCTTGGCTGCACCCTGTTACACTGATTTCTTCCTTTACAAAATGGGATTATGATACTCTCCTAAGTATTGTGAAAATTAAATGAGTTAATTTTTGTAAAGGACTTAGAAAACTATTTAGAGTTTTACACATATTGAATTGAATTATTTTACTGTGCAGTTGTTATAATTATTATTGTTATTTATATTAGGGAGATAGTTCTAGAAGAAGAAAAGGATGGAAAGGAAAGGATTTTAAGAAAAACACTCTGAAAAGGCAGACAACTGTACTTGAACAACAATAAAATTTTTAAAAATGAAAAAATACAGTCCTTCTAATGCTTAATTTTTTTCTGCAGTTCATCCACTTTCTGCATTTATATTGAAGATTTCTGTGTCTCTGTTAACTTGAGAGAAATGTTTTCTTCTTTTTGTAAGATAATATGCCCATATATAAAGATCTCTATCTCTCCTAAAGTAAAAAATAAAATTTTAAAGCTTCTACTTCAACCCAAGTCCTCCTGTAATCACTATGTTGTTCCCCTCAACCGTTTGATGCCAAAGGGCTCCATGTGGAGGGTGATCCTGACTGCCTCTGTGTCCTCAGCACCTCCTTCTTCTCAGCTCCCACAGTCTAGCTTTCATGGCTCCCAGTCCTTTCATCACCATTAAATCCTTCTCAAAAGGGAACTACATTTGAGATATTGGCAGAATAGAGGCAAGCTGTAAAATGTACAGAAACTTAGGTTAAAACCTTCCCAAAGTACTTAATCCAGCTAAGCCTCAAATCACTTTTATCTTTAAAATGGGGACAATCAATGATAGTTATCAATCAACACAATTCCTGATGCATAGTGTTTGCCAGTGAATAATTTTATTTTAGTTTATGTGTATTTTGAAATAAGTAAATTACAAAAAATGTGAGAAATATTAGTCTCATTTTGGATACCAAATTTAAAAAACGGTCAAGAATTGTGTAATTTTAAGGGGCAGTTAAAGTTAGCCGGACATTGTATTTGCGTGTTGTCATTTGGCAGCATCACTTTCTGACAAATATATGCAAAACATGCAACATCAGTGGCCATGCTTTATGTGTATCAGAAGTTCTCTGAATGGCTTTGGTAATGATTGTCTTACTCATTTTTAAATGATCAGTATTAAAATTTATTTTTTATTCCCATAACAATGTTGCTTGAATTCTCCTTAAGTTATTGTTTTAATACTATTGCTAAAAATGTGAAAAGGCCCTGGCCAGCATGGCTCAGTTGGTTGAGCTTTGTCCCACAAAGCAAAGGGTCATAGGTTTGTTTCTTTGTCAGGGAACATTCCTGGGCTGTGGGTTCATCCAGATGGGGCACATGCAAGAGGCAGATTGATGTTTTTCTCCCTCCCTTCCTTGCTCACTAAAAAATAAATAAATAAATAAATACTTAAGAAAATGAAACTGTGAAAAAGTTTGTAAATTTGTTTACATGTGATAAAAAACACTTTGAAAAGGATCTAGAACACCTACAATATACGATGTTATATTTAGGAGGAAGCATGTGGAGTAATTTCAGAGGAGCTGTTAAGAAAAATAAGATCCTTTTTTGACTCAGATATTTCATATAACAGAGGAAACATAATTTTTTTAAAGAGAAAAAAACGTGTGACATGACACCATAAGATAAAAAACAAGGTCATTTGCCCCTGAGATATATTGGCTGGAGATTTATGCACATCAACACCACAACCTTTACATTTATTCTTATGGCAAAATACATCTTAAATCATGTGCCTTGAATTATGTGAGGACCTCAGAAACACATCCTTTTCGTAATATTAGAATCCCCTCCATCTTTAAGTTTAAGTCTCTTTTTAGTCACTGTGTGTTGGTGGAGTGCTTAAACCATTTGTTTAAATAAATATTCCTTTTGAAACTTGCATTTATAAGCCAATGACTTATTTTTAAAATATCTCTGATATTCATTTCAAAATGAACAAAGGAATGTATCAATACACTGCAGTGAAGAAGCACGTAATCCCCCTCTCCGCTCTGTTCTCCATGTTGATCTGCAGGAAATTCCTGTACCTGCTGTTCACATGTGTGGCCAGTGTTAGGCTGAACTGGCAGAATCTGAAAGTGTGTCTGATACTCTCTGTGTACAAACGTGACAGGTCAAGACCACCGTGTCCTGCTTAGCTGTGACACTTCTGAGGCCAGTGATATTTCTTGTCTTTTAATAGAGCAGGCTGGGGATTCTTCCTGCCCTTATCAATTCTCCATACTTTAGACTCCTGTGTACCTCCACCAAAGGTAACAAACTTTACATAGTGCTTCCTAGAGACTTTTGGGGATTAGGAAATGTGGTTGGGACACCATTGTCTACTTGATGGCTTCTTGTGGTCCTCAGCACTATGTGGCTGGTCTGGGATACCCTCTGCTTATGGTCCTCAGAGTTAGCAGGGTTAAAAGCTCTTGCGAGAGCTGACCAGGAACCCACCCAATGTCCTAGAGCCCATCAGAATCTGTGCACAACCAATTCATTCTTTCAGTATATTTATTGATAAAATCATGGCTCTGTTTAAACTGCTTTTTGTCAATACATTTGGGATGACAAAATAACAACAAACAAAATAAAACAAACTACACAAACAAATAGTTTGGACCACAGATTTCTCTTACTTTAAAAATTAGATACTATAATTCTTGAGAAATTGGAAAAAATGAGTATTCCAAATGGAAGCTATTTGTGCCAAATGCTATAAACATAATATGTGGGAAAGGTTTTCTCAAATTGCTCAGTGTATGTGCTTAGCATGTAGTTCCTATTCTCAAGGCTGTTTAAATACTGTTTGGAAAACTTATGAGAATAAGAGCTTTGTTATCTAAGATACTTATTTTATGAAGTTCATCTGTTTCTCAAGGCTTACTTCAAATATAAAACTTCTCCCCTTTTCTCTAGCTCCTGACACCAAGAGTGTGAGCCTTATTTATTTATTTATTCATTTACTTACTTACTTATTTACTTATTTTAATTCAACTTATTGGGGTGACATTGGTTACCACGTACATTTCAAGTGTACATTTCTATGATACACGGTCCATATATTACATTGTGTGCCCACCACCCAAAGTCAAATCCTCTTTCTCCACCATACATCTGGCTCTCTTTACCCTTTACTACATCCCTCCCCCTTCCCTCTGGTAATGACCATAGTGTTGTCCGTGTCTATGAGTTTCAGTTTTATATCTTACATGAATAAAATCATATGGTTCTTAACTTTTTCTCACTGACTTATTTTGTTTAGCATGAGAGTCTCAAGGTTCATCAATGTTGTTGCAAATGGCAATATTTCATCTTTTTTATGGTTGAGTAGTATTCAATTGTGTATATGTATCATATCTTCTTTATCCAATCATCTATCAAAGGACACTTCAGTTGTTTCCATGTCTTGGCCGCTGTGAATAATGCTGCGATGAAAGTAGGGGTGTATATTTCTTTCAAAATAAATGTTTTCAAATTTTCTGGTAGATAACAGAAGAAGGTTGCTTGATCATATGAAATACTATTCTTAATATTTTGAGGAACCACCATAGTTTTCCATAGTGGCTGTACCAGTTTAAGTTCCCACCAGCAGTGAATGAGGGTTCCTTTTTCTCCACAACCTGTTCAACACTTGTTATTACTTGTCTAGTTAGTAATAGTCATACTAACAGGTATGAGGTAGTTTCTCATCGTAGTTTTGATTTGCATTTTCCTAATAGCTAGTGAACTTGAGCATGTTTCATGTATCTGTTGGTCATTTGTATGTCTTCTTGGGCAAGTGTCTGTTCAGGTCCTCTGTCAATTTTTAAATTGGACTGTTTGCTTCTTCTGTGTTGAGTTGTATGAGTTCTTTATATGTTTTGAATATTAACCCTTAGTCAGAGCTGTTGTTTGCAATATTTTCCCCATTTTGTTTCTTGCCCTTTTGTTATGTGGGTGGCTTCTTATGCTGTGCAGAAACGTTTTAGCTTTATATAGGTCCATGCATTTATTTTGGCCTTACTTCCCTTGTCTTTGGGATCAAATTCTTAAAATGTCTGGGAGCAAGGTCCATAAGTTTAAGAGCTATGTTTTCTTCTATGTAATTTATTGTTTCAGATCTTACATTTAGGTCTTTGATCCATTTTGAGTTAATTTTTGTATATGGTAACAAACTGTAGTCTTGTTTCATTCTTTTGCATGTGGCTTTCCAATGTTCCCAGTACCATTTACTGAAGAGGTGTTTCTCCATTGTGTGTTTTTGACTCTTTGGTCAAAAATTAGTTCCTCATGTATGAGTAATGTGGTTTTATTTCTGGGCTCTCAATTCTGTTCCACTGTTCTATGTGTGTGTTTTCTGCCAGTACCATAATGTTTTGATTATTGTAGCTCTAGTATAATTTGGAGTCAGGTAGTGTGACACCTTTGGCTCTGTGCTCTTCTTTCTCTAGATTATTTTGGCTGGTCAGGGTCTTTTGGGTTCTATACAAATCTTATGGTTTTTTTGTTCTACTTTTAAAAAATGACATTGGGACTTTGATGGGGATTGCATTAAATCTGTATATTGTTTTGGGTAATATGGCTATTTTCACTATGATGATTCTTCCAGTCCATGAACTAGGACTACCTTCCCATTTTATTGTGTCTTTTTCAATTGTTTTAATAGTGCTTCACTTCCTTTGTTTAGTTTATTCCTAGGCATTTTATTTTTTTCTGTTGAAATTGCAAAAGAAATAGTTATTTTCATTTATTTTCCTGAAGTTTCATTGTTAGTACAGAGGAAAACAGTGGATTTTGTACATTGATTTTGTATCCTGCAATTGTATTGTATTTATTTGTTGTTCTTTTTTTTTTAGATTTTATTTATATATTTTTAGAGAGGGAAGGGAGGGATGGAGAGAGAGAGAAACATCAATGTGCGGTTGCTGGGGGCCACAATCTGCAACCTAGGCATGTGCCCTGACTGGAAATCGAACCTGCGATGCCTGGTTCGCAGCCCACGCTCAATCCACTGAGCTATGCCAGCCAAGGCTATTTATTGTTCTTATGAGTCTTTTAATGGAGTCTTTAGGGCTTTCTATATACAGAATCATGCCATCTGCACAAAGTGACACTTTTACTTCATTCCCAATTTGGGTGCCTGGCTAGGACTTCTGGAACTATGTTGAATAAGAGTGGCCATAGCAGGCATCCTTGTCTTGTTCCTGATCTTAGAGAGAAAGCTTTTAGTTTTTCATGATTGAGTATATATATTAGCTATTTGTCATATATGGTCTGCCTTATGTTGAGGTACTTTCCTTCTGTATCCATTTTATTGAGTGTTTCAGTCATAAATGGATGTTTTCTCTTATCACATGCTCTTTCTACATCTACTCATAAGATTATGATTTCTATAATTTGTTTTGTTAACATGGTGTATTACATTGATTGATTTGCATAGGCTGAACCATCCTTGTGCCCCTGGAATGATCCCAACTTGATCATGAAATATTATTTTTAATGTATTTTAATATTAAATATGTAAGTATTTTATTTAGGATTTTCGTATCTGTATTCATCAGAGATATTGGTCTGTAATTTTCTTTGTGTGTGTGTGTTATCCTTGCCATGTTTACATTAGCCTCATAAAATATATTAGGAAACTGCCAGCTTCAATTTCTGGAAGAGTTTGAGAAGGATAGATTTCATTAGTGAAGCCATCTGGTTCTGGAATTTTACTTTTTGGGAGGTTTTGATGGTTGTTTCAGTTTCTCTACTGTTGATTTGTCCATTTAGATTTTCCAATTTTTTATAATTCAATCTAGAAAAGTCATATATCTCTAGGAATGTATCCATTTCTTCTAGGTTTTTAAATTTGGTGGCATATAGTCTTTCACAGTATTCTAGTATGATCATTTGTATATCTGTGATGTCTGTGGTAACTTCTCCTCTTTCATTTCTGATTTTGTTTATTTAAGTTTATTCTTTCCATACTGAGTCAAGTCAGGGCTTTTTCAAACTTATTAAACTTTTTGAAGAACCAGATCTTTGTTGTATTAATTTTTTGTATAGTCTTTTGGTTTTCTATTTCATTCAATTCTGTTCTAATTTTTATATTTTTCCTGCTGCTGACTTTGGGTTGATCTTGTTCTTCTTTTCCTAGTTCTTTAAGATGTAATGTTAGGTTGTTTACTTGGAATTTCTCTCATTTCTTGAGATAAGGCTCCAATGATATAAATTTCCCTCTTATTATTATTTTAACTGCATCTCAGACATTTTGATGTGTCATATTGTCACACTCATTTGTCTCTATATATCTTTTGATCTCACCTTTTATTTCTTTTTGATCTAAAATAATTACACTTTATTATTCTTGGCTGGTATTAACTCCCAGTAGTTTGAATATTTGGTTCCACCTACTTTTAGATTATTTCTGCTTAGAAGTTTCAAGATAACCTAATGAGCTTTTCCTTATAGGTTATTTTTTTCCTTGACTGCCTCGAGAATTAGTCCTTTGTCATTAATCTGTGATAGTTTTAATACAATGTGCCTTGGAGAAGGCCTTTTTGGATTGAGGTAATTAGGTGTTCTCTTTGCTTCTTGGATTCAAGGATCTAACTTTTTCCATAGGTTTTGGTAGTTCTCATCAACTATTTGTTTGAATAGGTTCTTTGTAAACTTTGCTCTCTTTTCTTCTTATGGTAGGCCTATTATTTTAATATTACTGTTACTGATAGAGTTCTCATATTTTTTCTCATAGAGTTCTCTCATATTTTTATCTTCAAGTCTGTGTCTTCACTCTTCATCATTTCTGAATTTCTATCTTCAGTATCACTAATTCTTTCCTCCATATGGTCATCTCTGTTTCTTATGCTTGTTAGTTCATTCTTGATTTCTTTTATTGTGTCCTTTGTCTTCAGAATTTCTGCTTTCCTCTTTTTTAATGTTTCAATCTCTTTTGTAAAGTACTTATTTTGTTCATTGACTTGTTTTCTGAGCTCATTAAACTTCCTATCCCTATTTTCTTGCATCTTATTGAAATTTTTCAGAACTGCACTCATGAATTCTCTGTCATTTATATTACATATTTCCCTATCTTTTTTGTTTTCTAGAGATTTTTCATTTTCTTTCTTAGCTGCCTCACTGCCTTGGTTATTTGTGGTGTTTGATGGATTCCTTCTATGTCTAAACATCTATGTATAAGTGGCACTTTTCTAGTACAATAGGTTGATGCAAAGTCTTTCTATTATTTTTCAGTAAGTGGAAATGACTTTTCTGGCTTTTCAGATTTCCATGGGGTAGCAGAAAATGGAAGGTCTATCTCCTCTGTAATTTGGTTGCCCAAGCCCAAGGGACCAACCATACAAGGAAACACAGTGGGTGATGAGGCTCCAAATCTGTAAAATCTCAGTTCTGTGCCCCTCAGCTAAACTCTGCCTTCAGTGAATCTATGATATGTGTGGGTGATGTGGGCTGGGGTAATCTGGCATCTTTTTATGTTGCTTTGCCCTCTTGGTAATGGTGACCTCAGACCTCCATGTGGTCATCCCTGTGCCCTGACCCTGGGACCATTCACAGAGTGCACCCTTTGCTCAGGGAAAATGTGATTCTATAGTACCAGGTCTTGGGGTTGCAGATAATGTGCTCCACGACCCAACACCAAGGGCAAAGAGAGCTGAACTCTAGGAGGTTAAAGTGCAGCCAGATTCTGTGGCTTTGTTTTCCTCTCCTTAATGCTGATAGTCATACAACCGTGGCTGTATCTCTGTGCTATTTCCCTGCCCAAGTCACTGGGCTTAGCTGCAGCTCATACTGCTCACTTCTGCAGGAATGCCCACCAAATATTTATGCTCCTGCTGGCTGAAGAGAGTACCAGCCACAACCTGATTCCTCCCCTCTCTGGGTTATACTCTGTCATGACCTCCCAGCTGCAGGATTGTGTCTGTGGCTAAGCTCAGGATTTATCCCTCTCACCTCCTTGTTTTGCTCCCACTTGCTCACCTATAAATGTTTCAATGTTTGGATCTCTCAGGTGTGTTTTGTGTTGAGCAAGGAATCCTTTGTTGAATTATAGCTGTTCATACTGTTAAAACCTCAGAGGGAGAGACCAATGGGCATTTTTCACACTGCCATTACTCTAACATCACCACCTAATTTGTGAACCATATATATAGACTTAAAAATGTAACATAGATTTTGTTATTATTCTTTCTACATTTCAGTTTATCAGGTCAATTTACATTATAACCTTTAAATAATGACAACTATAGGAATGTGAACAGTTATACCTCTCAACAATTTTAATGTTCAGTCTTGGAAATATGTATCTTCCTTATAACAACCAAGAAGCTATTTATTTCCTAATAATGCACAGAATGGTTTTTAAAGTGAGTTGAAAAAATAGTTTATTAACTTTTTGCTATACAACTTCTAAATAGGGAGGTAGATAAATGTCATGGTCACTCCCTTTCATAAACACATCAAAATTACAACTAAATGATGAAACAGCTGCCACTGAGAATTGTGGATGAAAAAAAGGGGAGTGGTTATAGAAAACAACCTCAGAGCATGTTCTCATCATAAATTCCTAACTGAGCAGGTCCTGGCGGGTAGTGATTCCCCAAACCTATAACTTTTTTAGTGAAAGGTTTTAAGCGAGCTCCATCCATTGTTATTGAGCATCTAGGATAATGCACCTTTGAAATACCAAAAGTAATATTTTCAAAAGAGTATCAATCATTAAGAGAGCACAAAATCTTGTTAACTGTCTGGTAGTTCAATCTCTGCCTTGCTTTTTCTAGTCTTTCTTACATCCTTTTCTACATGTTTAATACATTTTAAAAAGCTTCAAAATTTGTTCTCTGGAGCACCTGGCTCAGGCGACAAGGGAGTCTGCACCATTGGGCCCCAGAAGACAAATAATACATAAGGTTACTCTGCAAAGACTAGGAGACATAGAACATCTACCTAATACATAGGAATAAACACAGGGAGGCAGCCAAAATGAATAAACAAAGAAACATGTCCCAAATAAAAGAACGGGACAAAAATTCAAAAACAGAACTAAACAAAATTGAGGCAAACAATCTACCAGATACAGAGTTCAAAACACTGATTATAAGGTTGTCCAATGAACCTAAGGAAAGAACAGATGAACTTTTTTATGTTTGTAGGGGGGGTGGTAAACAAAAAGAACCAGTCAGAAATGAAGAATACAATAACTGAAATGAAGCATATATTAGATCAGTGGTCCCCAACATTTTTGGCACCAGGGACTGGTTTCATGGAAGACAAATTTTCCATGGACTGGGGAGGAGATGATTTCAAGATGATTCAAGCTCATTAAATTTACTGTGCACTTTATTTCTATTATTCTTACATTGTATATACAATGAAAAAATTATACCACTCACCATAACACAGAATTAGCGGGAGCCCTGAGCTTGTTTTTTTGAAACTAGACAGTCCCACCTGAGGGTGATGGGAGACAGTGACACTCAAAGTTTCTTGCTTATGTCCCATCTACTCTGTGATTTCATTTTGGTGGCTTTCACTGCAGAAAACCATGCTTCACAAAGATAGGGTATTGGAAGTTGAAGCAGACTTTTTAGTACATCTGTAGCAATCTCACAATATTCTGTTTGATTTTAATCCAGAATGTATGAAGATTTGAAGTTGTTTCAAGCATACTTTCAAGGCCACCATCATTTACAATCTCAAGAAGTTGATCCTCTTCTAGTATAGCCAAAGTCAATCTACCTGGCTTATTCACAAATGGGTCACAGATCCATTCCTTCCAAGTTCAGGGGTCTTTTGTGGTTGAGAAGCAATGCTCAAACTCTTTTGAAAGCTGAGTTAGGTGATCCTTCACCAGCTTGGAGAAAGACAGCCCTGCACAGTCTCTTTCAAAATCTCTGCTAATGTTTGAAACATGCTAAACACCCCAATGTTCACTCACTGCCTCCATAATTTCAGTTTGGCTTTTAATGCAACCACTTAATCTGCTGACTTGAACACAGTTTAAGTATCCACTGAAGTGACAGATTGAGTTCATTGAGAAGTTTGAATGTGCCACACAAGTAAGCAAGTTTTGTGACCCATTCTGCGTCACTGCAATGTGCTGCCTGTAGTGACTCTCTAAAACAAATCTCTGGAGCATCCCTTGTAACTCAGAAACTCTGAACAGTGATCTACCTTTAGAAAGCCATCTTACTTCTGTGTACAAGAGAAGACATGTGTGCTCTGAGTCCATCTCCTCACAGAGTTAAGGACATGTACTTTAATGTGGTTGATAATTTTAATCATATCCTGCAAAATGTTCTTAAGTTCAGGTAACATTTTTCAGCTAACCAGCATTTCTTTATGGATGACACAGTGGGTAGACTCACATTCAGAAGCGACCTCTTGGACCCAAAACCAGAAAGCTGCCCAGTCACAACATTCACTCTGTGCATATACTGACACAATATGACCATTTCAGTTGTCCTGATATGTAATCATTCAAAGACCTGCATAGTTCTACAGCTGTGGTGTTGGTTGGTCACCAAACTGCATATAACACAACCTCATGCACATCCTTCTGAAAAATATATCACACAAAATCAAATATTGTTGCCTTGTCAACATCGGTAGACTCCTAAACCTGGATTGCGTACCACTCTATTTCATTAATCCTCTCTAACAATTGTGCCTTAATATCCTCAGCTATTTTATTAGTTCATCTAGTTATGGTGCTAGCCGAAAAAAGAACATGTGCCACCTTTCAAACTTCAGCCTTTCCTAAAAGTTCATGACAAATGTCATTAGCAGCAGGCAGGATCAACTCTTCACTAATAATAAAGGACTCCTTAACTTTAGCAATGTGGTCAGCCACTAAGAATGATACTGTTGGTACAGACACATTTGATGAAGTGGTGGCCTTCAATAATTGCTTCTGTTCTTCATGTTCATGTTTTCTTTTCTTTGAAAAATTCCAAAGGTTTATCTTTTAATGCAGGATGCTTGGTCTCCAGGTGGTGAGGCTGTTTTGAAGGTTCCATAGCTTCATTGGCTAGCTGGTTACCACATATTAAACAAAGCTGGCTTGGAGAGTGTGAATCACCTGTTTCAATGAACCCATAATTTAAGTAGGACTCTTGGTATTTTTTTTAAGTGAAGCTTTCTTCTTGTTAGCAGTCTCAGCATATTCTGCTGTCTTATCATTGGGCCTTTTTTCCTTTTCAAAGAAGCTTTCCAGTGATGTTTGATTTTCACTTATTTTGGCTAGCTTGTGGGCTTTACCAAAACTGTGATTGAGATAAGTGTGCATTGCAGTAAAGAGTCATGGACAGAAGTGGTAAATGAAATATTGGGCAGACCATGTGTGGACTAAAATGAGTGTCAGTTTTTGACCTAAAACCTGCCACCAGTAGCAGCTGTACAATTGGAGCACATTAATCCACTTGCCACTATGAAGCTTGTCACTAGATACAGTTTAATTGTCACTTGCCACTCACTGACAGGGTCTTCATATGAGTCTGCAAGCAATTGATTTATTATGTTCTCTGTGCAGTCAAACCTCTCTGCTAATGATAATCTGTATTTGCAGCCCTTCCCCAGCACTAGCATCACTGCCTCAGCTCCACCTGAGATCATCAAGCATTAGATTCTCATAAGAAGCATAAAGCCCAGATCCCTCACATGTGCAGTTCACAGTAGGGTTGGCACTCCTATGAGAATCTAATGCCTCCACTGATCTGGCAGGAGGCAGAGCTCAGGTGGTAATGTGAGCAATGGGGAGTAGCTGTAAATACAGATGAAGCTTTGCTTGCTCATTCGCTGCTTATTTCCTGCTGTGTGGCTTGATTCCTAACAGGCCATGGAGGCCCCTGCATAAGATGAAATCAACAGCAGATTGTATGATGCATTGAATTAATTAGTGATTTGGAAAACAAGGTAGTAGGAAACACCCAATCAGAACAGCAAAAAAAAACAAAATTAGGTGATGATAGTTTAAACTTCAAACATACTAGCACTCACAGCATAGAGGTACCAAAAAGGGAGGAGAGAGAGCAAGGGATTGAAAACTTATGTGAAGAAATATTGACTGAAAACTTCTCTAATACAGAGAAGAATAGAGACATACTAGTCCAGGAAGCACAAAGAGCTTGAAGCCAAACAAGATGAAGCCAAAGAGGATCACACCAAGGCACATACATCATAATAAAAATGTCAAAAGTTAAACAAAAAGAATCCTAAAAGCAGCAGTTACCTACAAGGGAGCTTCCAGATAACTTGCAGCTGATTTCTCAACAACAACTTTGCAGGCCAGAATGGGTTGGCATGAAATATTCAAAGTGATGAAAAATGAGGATTTACAACCAAGATTACTCTACTGTGAAAAGTTATCATTTAGAATGAAAGTACAGGTAAAGAGCTACCCAGACAAGAAAAAGATAAAGGCATTCATCACCACCAAACCAATATTACAAGAAATGTTTTAAAAAGACTTATTTAAGAAGAATAATAAGAAAAAAGATAAAAACCATGAATAATAAAATGGCAAAAACTGCATAACTATCAATAATGACCTTGAATATAAATGGATTAAGTGTTCCAATTAAAAGACACAGGTGGCTGAATGGATAAGAAAACAATACCCATACATATGCTCTCTACAAGAAACCCACTTAAATTGGAAAGATCAGACATAAAATGATGAAAAACAATTCCATGCAAATGTAAAAAAATCTAGTGTAGCAATACATATATTAGACAAAATAGACAGGCAAAGCATTATGCTAAGTGAAATAAGTCAGGTGGTGAAAGACAAATACCATATGATCCAACCTAGAAGTGGAACCCAAGCAACAAGACAAATAAGCAAGCAAAATAACAATCAGAGACATTGAAATAACAAATAAACTGATAGTAACCTGAGAGGAAGGGGCAGGGGGATGATGGGGGAAAAAGGGTAAAGGTCATCAAGGAACATGTATGAAGGACCCATGGACAAAGCCAAATGGGGGAAGGATTGAGGGTGGGATGGGGGAAAGTTGTTGTGGGAATATGGAGACAACTGTACTTGAAAAACAATAAAAACATTAAAATTAAAAAAGACTTTAATGAGATATAAAGAAGGACATTTCATGTATAATAGCCAAGATATGAAAACAACTTATGTGTCCATCAAGAGACAATTAGTAAAAGAAAACATGGTACATATTCACAATAAAATATTACTTAGCCATAAAACTGAATGCAATTTTACAATTTGCAATACCATGGATGGACCTAGTGGGTATTATGCTAGAAAGACAAATACCATATGGTTTCACTTATATATGGTATCTTAAAAAAATGAGCAGTCAAAATAGAAACAAACTCAGATACACAGAAAAAAGTGATGATTGTCAGATGGGTGGGGTATTGGGAGGCTGGGGGATAAAAGTGAAGAGCTAAAGAAGTACAAATTGGCAGTTACAAAATAGTTACGGAAAAGTAAAGTACAGCATAGAAAATATAGTCAGTAATGTAATAACTATGGTGCCAGACCTGTACAAGAATTACAGGGGAGACAACTTTGTAAGTTATGTAAATATCTAACCTCTGCTAAAAACCTGAAACAAATATAATGTTAAATGTCAACCATAATTGAATAAATATTATTTTGTTTTCTAATTAGAAACTTATTTATGATAATGGCATTTTCTTCTTTTTACTGCTATGAGTGATATTTTAATACATACTAAATCTTAAGGACATGGAAACCAGTCGAACAGAAAGAGTATCAATGATTGAAATTGTTCTTTATAATAATTGTGATACCTGCTCTGATATGTCCCTGATAATTGCTCTTTGTTATAATTTACGTGGTGGGGGGTTTTGTCAAGAGAAGAATCATAGAAAGGAACATGTGCTTGACAGTTTTTGTCTTTCTATTTACTCTCTATAGGACAAAATGCTTGGTTATAAATTTGGGCCTTCAATGTAACTAAAAAGCTTTTGAAAGGATGTAAATTTTAAAGTAATTCAACTAAGAAATGTTTGCTGGATAAATGAATTTGTTCAAATTCTTCCAATGTATGAGACATTATTTATAAGTTACTGTGCTGGTCAGGACACCATGACATACAAGAATAAGCTTAGAAAGTACAAAATTGCACCAAGAAAGTACACTGCCCATGGGAAATTAAATTGCGGATGCCAGACACTACAGCTCAGGATCCCCTACCTCAATAAGTAGCTCATTATTTTTTCCCCAAGGAGAAAATAACCAAGTTGATCATCAACAGTTTGCCAGACACTGCTGGGAGCACTTCACATACCTTACCTTAGAGCTGCATCTTCGGTGGGTTTAGGTTCTAAAGTTACCTTACAGAGCCAGATTCATTAATATCAAAATTATTCCTGGAATTCTTTTACAATGGCATCACTGTGGAAACAAAATTCGATCTCTTAATAAATTCAGAACCAGTTTTTCCATCAGCTTTGGGATGGATCGTTTTATCTTGCTTTGATTCACAGATTACATATTTAACTTGTACTTTAAAAGAACTAATTATCTTAAACACTGTAAAAATAACTCAAGATGGCAAGATGCTTACACCATAAGAGACATGAAAGATCTGAGATCCACAGAAAGAAACAAAGATTCACACCTCTCAGGCAATGTTCAGGCACACTGGACATGTTCTTTAAATATTGAAGTAGGTGGACTCTCCTGTCTTTTAAAAGTGTTATTTCTCATTTTGGGGGGCATCCTTCTCCTGAGAACCAAGTGTGTAAAGCTGAATTTGCTTTACCAAGAATTGAATGTACATATGATGTCTTTAAACCATATCTATAGTGCTTATGACCATCCTATGAAGTATGGTAATTATTCTCATTTTAAAGATTAAAAAATACTGGGGCTACAAGAGGTCAAATGATGTGTTGAATATCACACAGGTGGCAGAGCTAAGTCTAAAGGAGCTCTGCCTCCAAGGACACCATTCCCATTGGAGCTGAGAAGCCCTCCAGCTAGCACCCTGACTATGGCCCTCTAGCTGGGACTCTGCTGCTTACAGAAGCTCCTTGGGGCCCATCCCAGTTCTGGAAGCCTTATCTTCAGACATCCTGTCCTTAGAAGTCTGTTTATGGATTGGAAATACTGCTGAGGCATCTCTCTGATCTGTAGAGTAATAGGTTTTACATCTCCTTTCTAGATAGGGGTCTGTTTAAAAATGCTGATTATTAGATAATTCAGGCTTAGAGCAATTATATATTTGAAATAAAACTTTAATAAAAAAATCCTAGCTATTCAAATTCTATCTGTTACTAGTTGTCAGGTTATCAGCCTTTAGGTTAAACCATATGAAACTGCTATTTTTATAGGTGAAAAATGTTAATTATAAATAATTTGCTGTAGTCCAGCATAAATTTATCACTATGGTTTTTATAGTAGAAAAGGCCTTGAAACAATGTAAAATATCCTGTGGTCTCCTTGAGAAATAGAGATACCTAGTGATTCTTTATTCTTATCAAACTGTTTTTTTTTGTTTGTTTGTTTTTCCTTCTCTATTCATAATAATTTTCAGAATTTGCAGTTGCCTAGTCTTTTTTTTTCCTTTCTTGTTTTCCTTCTTTCTCCCAACCAAGTAGAATTTATTCTCATCACCTGGAAAAGTGTCTGGAACATAAACATTTGCTGAATAAAATAAACTTGATAGCTTAAAAATATCTGTCTAAGATATTGAATTATTAGATATATTTTCTATTTGGAGTGCTGCTATAAAACATACATTTTCAATTCCCCAATGTCCCTTTGAAAAAGATAAATTAATTCATTTCATTAGTGATATTGTTTTGCCTGTGGCATGACTTGTCAGTGTGGCTACAATAGACTAACGATTGGATAACGAGTTTATTTATCACAGAACCAATGTTTCCCACTGAACTGAAGTATAAATAATGGTATATTAGTATTTACATTATAAATATGTTTTAGGGCTTCTTCATTGGTCATGAAAATTCTCTGTAGGCTGAAACAGCTAATGGGTAAACATTGCTTATAGCAAATATATCAAAATAAGAGTGAGTGGTCCTTTTTTAAGTAAAGAGCAAATAGTGCATAGAGTATATTTTTACAGAATGAGAAGGAAGCTATGTAAGAACTCTAACTTCTTGATGACACTCAGAATCTTGGGAAACAACAGGATAAAACAATCTTGAAGAGATTTTGTGTAACCATAAGAAAATGAAATTCTACTAGAATTTTCATTCAGAACAGAAAATTAGGTTTCTTAGATAATATGAAGGGGCAAGACTGACTTAATAACTGTGGCAAAAAATGGAGGGAGCAAAAAAAAGATGCAAAGAAATACAGTTCTGGCTGCTGGTATTCCATCATAGCAGTGCTGCTGACATCGAAGTGTAAAATGACCTCTCACAAGTATAATGATTGATTTTTACAGACCTGCTGTATAAGTCATTACTTTTGGGAGAAAATACAATTTGGCTACAGAAATCTCTCCCAAATCCGAACAACTTATTCTGTAAAATACAGTATTTTGTTTAATTGAGAATACTCAAAAATCCTTCCTCTTCTCCATCTTCAGTCCATGGATGAGCCAATAGAGTGACTAATGTGGTTATAGACGTCACCATTACAAAACAATGTGGCGAGTAGCCTTGGGCTTGAAGACCATCCTGGAACTTCTGGTTTTCTGGTGGATAAGGAAAGGCAGATTTTGTAAATAGCCACCTACAGGAAATAATTGTGACCTGTTTTGGATCCAGTAACATTAATGGTTAACTGTTGTAATGACTTACCTAAAATATTTTAAATTACTTCTGAAGTGACAGGTCTTCTGCTAGTTCAGGTGTTTTGAATATGTGTTTTATATCTGACAAGTATGGTTTTCTCTTGCCTAATGACTACCTAACCTCCCATGATTTTGTTTATAAGCTGTGGGGAAAAGAAGGTGTACAGTTGTTTGTATGAAAAAGGCATGAAGGTTACGATTATCACAGTAACTTTGTTAACTCTGTGTTTAGCATACTCACAATTGTGAACCTACTTTTGCCCACCTCATATATCATTTTTTTTCAAAACAACTTCCTTACCACTCCCCTCCCTAGTCCTCATCCTGAAGCCACATTTACATATACACACACGTCTTCCTATATCTCACAATCACATAACCATTTCTACATTTCTTCCATGGCACCTCACTATGTGTGTAACCATTAGCTCTGTAAGGGCAGGCATACCTTTTCAGTTTTTTACTGCATCCCCAGAATCTAGCAGGGTACTGGGCACATAGTGAATGCTTACTGAATGCTTGACTCTTTTAAGTTGTTTTTATTCTTTTCCTCTGTGTTTTCTTTGAATCAGAGTCTACAATAAACATAGTGATGTCTTGTTTTGTTTCTTGCCCTAACTCTGCATGCCTGACAAACCAACCATTTGTCATCTCCCATCGGTCATTCAACGGCTGCTAACTGGTGCTTCTGCTTTGGTATTGGCTCTCCTGTAAGTTTCATGGCTGGACAAGTTTCTCAGCATCCAAGTTTTAGTTCTATTCCATAAGCACTGATTGAGCATCTGCAATTTTTCAGACACTAGATATAAAAATAAAGATTGGTTTATCTTTGAAGATCTTCTTAAAATGAGTATTTATTGATTTTAGAGAGAGAGGAAGGAGGAGAGAGACACATCAATTTGTTGTTCCATTTATTTATACATTTATTGATTGATTCTTGTATGTGCCCTAACTGAGGATCAAACCTGCAACCTTGGTTTATCAGGACAGTACTTTGACCAACTGAGCTCCCCATCCAGGTCTTTCTTTGAGATCTTTGAGTCAAAGGATGTGGAAAGAAACACATCGTTAGATCAGGGCAGTGAAATATGGTAAGAGTCACAGTCAGGATGCTGTATGATTTAGCATATACTGACGGAAGGGGATTTTCTCATTGCTTGTGATTTGCCGATATTCCAGTGTCCCTGGAACTTGTCTATTCAGTGATTCTTTATCATGGAAAGCAAGTGCTGTACAGTTTAACGGGAATATCAGGTGCTGATATAAGTTCTTAAATACATTCAAAATTTTTCTTAAGAAGGGAACTTTATAGTTCCCTTTTAGTCTGTTTCTTTTCAAATGCAGAGTTCCAGGCTCCAATCTCTAACTGGAGCTATTGCTTCAGCAGCTTTCTTTTTAACAATGATTGGGTATTTTTAAGGTGAGGAGTCACAGATCTAGCCCTTTCTGCACAAACACCAACAGTAACCTGTTTGGTTTATAGAAATTCCATTCCACCTAGCCACAACCTTATTCACCCTTTCCTTGCTATTTTACAATAAATTTAATTCATTGTTATAGAAGTAATTATTATTTTGAAAATATTTTCACTTTAAACAACAGGAAGAAATAATTATGTTTGGTGGAAAGTACAACTTCTAAGCAAAGATCTCCTTCTTTCCATTATTTTAGGCAAAGAAGGGAAAGAAAAGCCAGCTCCAGGGGCCAGTGAATGACATGGTGCTGGATCACTCTTCATGACCGGTCTCTGAAATGTTCACCCAGTAGGTTGGAGTTGTTAGTGGAAGTCCTAGGAAATAGCCACCACTGGTTTTTAGACATTTATACCCATATAAATTGTCCCTTTGTATGAATCTGTGCCATTTTCTTTAGGGACATTTTAGCTCTAATTGAGAAGCCTTCTGCTATCACCCCAGTTGGATTTTATCCTTTATTCCTCAGGGTTTTGCTTATTTATTTATTTTGGCACTTCATATATATTATATTTAATACTTTCTTGAGGTATATTCTTTTGAAGGTAGACTCTGAGCACTGAAGGGGACCTCATCTCTGAAAATATGGAGTGAGGTCAAGTTAGTAACACAAGATAGAAACCATGAAGTCTTCCTGCCTTCCTCCTGCCCAATTATAACTAATGTTTTTTTTATTATGTCACACATTCAAAATGCATTTTTTAAAATTCTCATCTTGCCTGTGAGTTAGTTATTACAACTCTGTTGCACAGGTAAATAATTAGGGTTCAGCAGAAGTCAAATGACTGGCTGAAGATGGCACAGCAAGCATAGGAAATGCCCACGTGAAGGAGGCCCCACCTTCAAATGTTATGATCTTCACATATCTTCTAAATAAACATGCAGTGTCACTCCTTGTAGGCTGTATCAATCTCCTCCAGGCCAAAGACTGTATTTATCTTTACTCCCACACTGCCAGCAGGCCTCCTCTACCTGGCATAAATGGAATGTAATGCATGCATTTCTAGGTTAGATTGAATACGCTTTTAGGGAAAATTTTTGTTTAATAGTCACTTTATTTTCCTTAAGAAAATGTAGGTATTTTACATTACAAAGTTATTTTCAAAGTCTACAAGGAAACAGACAACAAAGAAAAAACAAGCAAAATGACAAAAACAAACAGCATTCCTTCTAAAATGAATGCAGTGACATTTAAGCTTCAATTACACTTCTCACTGCCCCATGAGCAGCCACGCCAGGGCCTGAGGCCTCTTGCTGATTGAGAGCACATTTAGAGTTCCCCCCATTGTTCCTGGCAACCGTGCTCCTGTGTAGCAAGCAGGATATTCAAGTTGACAAGGCTCTTTCTTTCTGGATCAGAGAGGGAGCAAGGTTCTTGTCAGTTTGAATCATGAGGCCGCACTTGGCAGAGCCGAGTGGACAGGCACAGTGGGGAAGGTGCCATGTGCTCGCCATCCGTGTGCTGGTCATGTGGGCCTCTGTCTCCAGCTCCCAAATAACTCAACTGGCTTCATGCTCTCCTGCTCCGACAAGGCCTCTGTACTCTCTGGCCAGCTGATTTGCTTCTGACACTAAATCTCCTCGTTATCCAGCTTCTAAAGGTTTACTTTAAGGCTTCATCTCTCAACCTATATATTTTTCAGAGTTGCAGCTGAGAATATCCAATTTTACAGTTTTTAAGGTATGCTGTTTTAAAGCACTTTTCTAAGGACGAAGATGCCTATTTTGGAGTCCACATCAAAATTCTTTTAGAAGTCATCAAAGAAAATGAAAACCTAGAATACACAGCTCTAAAAATAGTTTGTCTTTATTATTATTTTTTAAAAAAACAAGTTTTAAAAGAATGACAAATAGAATTAATGAAAGATGAAATCTGTTAATTTTGGTTATGTGCTGAAACAAAAAGTGTCTTATCATTTCATTCCTTTACCACTAAAGGTTCACACTTTACTTGGGTTTGTTCTAGGAGGAAAAAAAGAACAAACCTTACTGGTTAAGGATCCTAACACAATGAAAAGTAAGTAACCTGACTCCATTTTTGTTTTCATTGGCATTGACATCAATATTTTTGGTAGTTATATAAATGTAAAATTTTATCTTTTGTTGTTTTTGTTTTTTAATGATAAAATAGCAGTAAGGTTTTGCTTCAAATCATGTAAATCTTTCTCTAAAATATTTTCATAACATTGAAACTCATCACTAGCTATTTGTGATTTAATTGTAGAAATTTGTGAAACTGACTCTCCATTCAAAGTGCTATTTTTTAAATAGGTAATTAAAGAAAGGAGAGAAAACAACTAACAATGTTAAATTCAATCAAAAGACTTATTCTCTGCTCTCAATAATCTTCCTTAGTAATGTTTGAAGCTGAATCTAAAACTCAAATAATAAATGTAACAGTCTTCACAACACACTCAATTTTTTGTGTAGTTACCTACTATTAAATGAGACCTCTCCAGACCTTTCCATGTATTTCTAAATCTTAGTTTGCATTAAGACTTTCTAACAGGTAATAATTATAAGTATTTTGCTCTTTGGGGCTGTTGGCCATATTCTTTTGCACTTTTTAATTCCTTTGTTTTATTTACACCCTGCTTGCCCTGTTCACTAAAAATTTATGGTGGAAATGTATTACTATTACTCTATTACTGACTTAGCTACACTTGGTATGTAGCTTTTTTTCCTACTGGGGTTACTTTATGGATTGCTCTAATGTATTAAATCTTCATTTTCATCATTCACTGATGATTATTCTTGCTGAATTTATTAACCTGGATGGTAGCTAACAGGGCCCTAAGATGCTACATTTGTTTTTCAGCTGTAGATTTTCTAGCCCTAACAGATTTTACAGTCTAAAACCACAAATATAGATCAGCATCAATGATTAATGATTATTCATAAAATTTGGAAAATAATTCAATATATCTGCATATGCAACTTATCAACTAAAATTGAAGCTACAGAGCATTTAGGAATAAGGTGAGGTGGGAGCTGAGCCAATAGATAAGACCCTGAACAGTCATGCAGAGATTAGAGTGCAAAGCAGAAAAATTTAGCAGGATTTTATTTTCTCCTGGGGCCTTTCAGGGTAGTGAAGATCTCTCCTGCTGTAAACAGATGTGCAGGGAAGTTGTTATTAAATTATTCAGAGTTGAGGGGGTGTTTATACCCAGTAGATGGATGCAGCTTTCATATTAATCATGACAGGAAAGTATTGCTTAAAACCATGTTGTTCACTAACCCTGGAGTATGTAGTCTGAGGATTTGATTATGCTTTCTGAGGCAGTTTCACCTTTCAGCTTTTGAGAGGAGACTGAGAAAGGACACCTATGGCAGACTCCCTTATGCTATCATTTAATAGCAGTGGAAATACGTTGGGTGGCAGGAGCTTACCAAGATTTTAAAGAGGACCCACATCACTGAATAGTAATAGTGTAGCCTGGGGGAGGTAATGACAAGGAAATGTGGGGAAGGAAGTCACAATTAGAAAAATCTCATCCCCTAATTTAGTTAGTAGATTTTTCAAGTGCAAGTTGATGCAACACAGTGGTTAACTAAAAGTTTGATTTCTTCTCCTTTTTAGTTCACTTGTTTAGTTGTAATATGTAGCTATATGTCTCATAAGGATGTGAAAAATGTTAAAATATTTGGCAGTTGAGGCAATAAAGAACATTTTTACAAATAGAAAATAAAATCACCTGTAAAAGGCTAGACTTTGAACTAACTGGGCATATTGACATGTGTTAAGAGTTAGCGGTCTTGTGATTTTCAAATTATGCTACTGTGTGAGATGGACCTCACTCAGTGGCCTGGCATTAAACCAGATCTGTCATCCAGAGGAGAGGAAGGCAATTCCAATTTCATTTAAATAAGCTCATATTAAAATAAGGAAAAACAAATGTGACACAGCTGCAGCGGCCTGGCCAAGTTAAAATGCTTACAAATATTTTATGTCTGTAATATAAAACTGCTTACTAATGGGAGAATATTAAGTGTAAAAGAGTTCCAGATTGCCTTTGATATAAGTTAGTAATAAAAATGCTATAGGTTAGTATTTATGATCCCTGTAGGTTATAAAAACATGCTTCCTGTGTTATTACTTTAACAGACACTATGATAAAAGTCTATACAATGTTGTCACTTTTCTTAAATAGCATTTAAGACACACACACAATCATCTAGGACATTGAATCAACAATTTTTTTGAACTTGTTACATATCTTGAAAGTAATAATTTATATAAATGTGTTTTTTCTTTCCTAAAGGGAACATCATGTGTGCTCTGGATCATGCTATATTCCATAACCATGTAAATATGTAAAATTAATAAATGTCATGTTTTAGTCAATACCACACAATGCTCTTCATTACAGAGGTGAAAACAATATAACTAAGATAAAGTAATATAATAAATGATGAATTTCTGAGATTTATGAATAATGACACCTCATTTATTATACAAAGTTAAGGAATATCCCTTGGGGAAAAGAAAATGTAACATAACTCCACTCCTGTATTTCAAGCAAACAAAAAATGTTGGCCCCTAAAGGAAATAGTGCAATTCTCATTATTTCAATCTGCATTGGTAATTAAGAAATATGGGGATAACATGAAGGGAAATAATGCCAACACTATAGTATATGATTTGGCAAAGGTAAGATTATAGTGATATGTTGGTTTTGAAGTCAACATAAATTTTTGTGTGATTCTTTAATGAATATTACTACAGGGAACACACATGTATGGGTACTTGTAATGTCAGTCCAGAAGTGCTGAGGTTTCCTGTAAAAGAGTATCATCAACACTGATTTTCTTTTTACCTCTCAGATTCTCATCTAAATATACAGTAATAATAATGCTATCTCCTCAATTGGTTCATTTTGATAACTAAATAATTATTTTTTAAATTTTATTTTCTTTGTTCAAGTGCAATTTTCTGTCCTTTATTTTCATCCCAACCCACCCACTTATCCCTCTCCACCTCCCTCCCATTTCCACCCCCCGTAGTTTTTGTCCATGTGTCCTTTATACTTGTTCCTGTATACCCTTCCCCTTTCCCCTGAAATTCCCCTGAAATTCCCTCCCCTTTCCCCTCTGGTCACTGTCAGCCTATTCTCTATTTCAGTGTCTTTGGCTATATTTTCCTTGCTTGTTTTGTTGATTATTTTCCTGTTAAAGGTGAGATCATATGGTACTTGTCTTTCACTGCCTGGCTTATTTTACTTAGCATAATGCTTTCCAGTTCCATCCATGCTATTGCAAAGGGTAGGAGCTCCTTCTTTCTTTCTGTTGCATAGAATTCCATTGTGTAAATGTACCATAGTTTTTTGATCCACTCATTTACTGATGGGCATGGCACCTAGGTTGCTTTCAGCACTTGGCTATTGTAAATTGCCCTGCTATGAACATTGGGGTGCATAGATTCTTTTGGATTGGTGTTTCAGGATTTTTAGGATATAATCCTAGCAGTGGAATTGCTGGGTCAAAAGGCAGATCCATTTTTAGTTTTCTCAGAAAATTCCACACTGTTTTCCATAGTGGTTGTACCAGCCTGCAATCCCACTAATAGTGCCCTAGGGTTCCCTTTTCTTCACAACCTCTCCAACACTTGTTTGTTGCTTTGTTTATGATGGCCATTCTGATTGGTGTGAAGTGTTATCTCATTGTGGTTTTAATTTGCATCTCTGATAGCTAGCAATATTGAGCATCTTTTCATGTGTCTCTGGATCCTCTGTGTGTCCCCCTTGATGAAGTGTCTGTTCATATCCTTTGCCCATTTTTTAATTGGGTTGTTTGTTTCAACACCCATTTTGAACCACCCCTTTCTGTCCCATCCTAGCCAACTCGGTGACCTGCTATTAACTGGGTATATTTCTGGTGATAAACCATAGAGAAAGATACTTTGTTGAAGCTGGCATCAGGTTTCATTGTAAGTCATTCTGGGAAGACATCCTTTAACCACAATATGTGCTGACTATTCTACTTCCACACCAGGCTGGCCCATCCACAAGATTTTCTCTTGAGAAAATGTCCTATAAATGTTTTTGATAGAAAGAAATGGGATTTTCATTTGGCCCATATTTAGGGAGAATACTCAGTAGTTATACAAAAAGTTTTATAGTTTGGGTCATGCCAAAACTGAGATTGTGTGGTAGGAAGAATTCCAAGATGGTCTCTAAGAACTTTGCTCTTTTATACATCTGCTCTGCTTAATCCTCTCCCCATTAGTGTGGGTGGTGCCTATGAATATCTTGGGATACTACTCCCATGATTCTTTTCCATTATATAGCAAAAATAAAGTCATATCACAGATGCATTAAGGTCCTTGAATAGTTAATACTGATTTAATCAAAAGGGATATTTTTTCTTGATGGGACTGAACTAATCAGGTGAGCCTTTTCACAAGGGTCTACCAGTAAGAGAGAAGCTGCAGCAAGACTCTCTCCTGTTCACCTTGAAGAAGCTGACCGCTGGGGTGTGAAGAGGGCTGTATGACAGCAAATGGGTCTCAGTTCTCACAGCTGCAAACAACTGAAATCTGTTAACAACCAGTGAACTTGGAAGAGGACTCCAAGATAACATGATTGCATCTTCAGCCAACACTTTGATGTAAGTCTTGTGAGATCCTGAGTGAAGGAGCCAGCTAAACCAGGCTCAGACTCCAGATCCACAGAAATGGTGCAATAATAAATAACATGTGTCGTTTGGAACTACTAAGCATGGGGTACAAACTTATTTGTTACACAACCAATACAGATAGACTACCATTCTCTTCCAGGGTTTGTTGCTCTTAACTCCCAGGAAAATGTCTTACCAGATCAAAGTTCGTGTCCTCAATTCTGTGTTCTAAGGAAATAACTAATTGTTGGAAAATTCCCTCCTTGTAATAACTTATTAACTTTTCCCTAGCTCTCTAGTCTAGACATCAATAAATCTGGATTATTTTAACTTTTATATGTACATTTTAACTTCTACATTTGTCTAATGTTCCTGTAATATATACTTTTAGTTCTTACAAAGTTTTTTTTTCTGAACACACTTCCATTTTCCCACATATCCTTGTTGACTTAAATAAATTCAAGGTTTCATGAGGAAATTGGCACTGAAGATAGGATAGAAACATTAGTTCTAGTCTTACGCTTATGCGTTTTTGTATACTGTACATAACAGAATATCTCATTTGTTTAGTTTTATTTACTTGGTGCTATTTATTATACCATCTAGAAATTATTGATTCAAGTTCATTTTGGGTGTCCATTCTGACTATAAGGTCTGTCCAGAAGGCATCCAGCTCTATAATGTGAAAAATAGAGGCACTTGTCGAAGAAGATACAAGAAGCAAGAAACCTTGTACATAGGACAAGGACGCCTCAGTCCCCTTCGAAGTAGGCACCTTGGGACCTCACACAGTTCTCCCAGTTTCCATCAGCTGCCCCATTGTATCTCATCAAAGTTCTGAAATCTCCTCCCTTTTAAAGATAATTTTAGTTTTGGAAAAAGCCAAAAGTTATAGGGCACTGAATCTGAGCAGGGAGTATATAGGCAAGCCATCTCTGTGATTTGATGTTTCACCAAAACACTGCATAAGATGTGATGCATGTGTGGACATGTTGTAATAAAGCTGCCAGTCACCAGCTGCCCATAGCTGCAGCCTTCTGGATCATCCCAATAGTTTCCATGGAGGAGTGTTCAAGCTTAATGTAAAATCTGATGTAGATCTGTTGCTCTACTCACTCAGTCATTTTGAATGTGACGACCACACAGGACAAATGCTCACTCAACAGTGTCTACTGCCCCCACTGACTAGTACTGTGAAGTCATCATGATTCACACATGTGCATTCCAGTCCACTCTCCTTGGTTGCCAGGTTGCATCAATTTCATGCAAACCATTTTTGTTCTCATTATATTAACAATGGCTGGACTTTTTCTGGACAGATCTCATATGTGTCTTCTCTTTGTCATTGAAGCCATAGCAAGCATTTCTCCATTTTAACTCTGTAGTTTATTGTGGAACCAGTAGAACCATGTAGGCACTGGAAGCTTGTTGTTGCTTTTTATTTTCTTTCATTTTGTTTTAATTGTGGTAAGAAACATGATTTAAAGTTTACCATCTTAACAATTTCTAAGTGTTTAATTCAGTAGTGTGAAATATTCACATTGCCGTGCCATCAATCTCTAAAACTTTTTTATTTCTCAAAACTGAAACTCTATACCCATGAAACAATTCCCCACATTTCTCTCCACCTACATTATGTTTATATAAATTTGAATACTCTAAATACCTCATTTAAATAAAATCATACGGCATTTGTCTTTTTGTGACTGGCTTATTTGCTTAGCATAATGTACTCAAGGTTTATCCGTGTATTAGTTGGGGTTCTATGTTAGAATTCTCCAGAGAAACAGAGCTTATAGAAGATACACCTGCATATGTATATAGATATGTATATATCTATATCCACATCTACAAAATTTGAGATCCTGTAGTAGGCTGAGTTCCATGATGGTCTCCAAGAGCCCTGCTCTGTCATGTGAGTGGCCTGTGTGGATGGAGGCTTTTGATTTGTTTGTTTAAAACTATTTTATATGGTAAAAATAGAACAGAAATAGATTTGTTTAAAGCAGAAAAATGTACTGCTCTGGTCACAACTCTTAGGATGATTTAAGTAGTCTGACTCACCTCTGTGCTCTCAGTGGTACACAGCTATAACTTCTAGTTTCAGTCATTTATCAAAGCTAAAACCAGACAATAAAGATAACTGAGGAAACAGAGCAAGTTGAAACTAAGCTCGCTTATGGCTTCTTTCAAGTGTGACTTCAGCTGCTCTAGATTATGTATCTCTGTTGAATGAAACATTCCCATATTACCACTTGGCACCATAAACATTCCCATATTACCACTTGTGCATGTATATTTCAAGTGGCAACAGGCAACTAGGGAGGGTAGGTGAACTGGTGTGATGAAACCAGCATTAATCCAGTGAAAATATTATAGCACGTCGATTCTGGAATTAACCACTTGTTTAATTTCAAGCAAAGTGATCTTGCAGGAATACAATCACATTCCAAATCAGACAATATAATTATGATGTATGTAAAGGAAGATCAACATTCAGCAGTCCAGGAAAGAGAAGACTAACACTGTTTCCATGCACCCTACCTCTCCCCTCCCCTTTTCTCTCCTCTCCTCCCCTCTCCTTCCCCTTCTCTCTCCCTCATTGTTTTGTTGTTTTTTTTATTATGAAGATTACTTCTGTGAAGTTTGATCTTCTTCCCAAATTCTTTGATTTGTTTCTATGTAAATTGTTCAATCTTTTTCTTCTTCTTTTTTTCCTGAAGGACGTGATTAGGAGAAGAATATCATTTTGCAGACTGTTATAGTAAAAGAAAATGATTGGCTGTGGAACAGCAATGCCTTCCCTCATATAGCTTTCTAAAGTAGACACCTGAGATTCCCATACTGAGTCTTCAGGCCAGGGAATCATTATAAGGTAGAGCTTCTATGAGGAGTAAGTCCATTAGCACTTGGTGGACACACAGTCTGTGTCCCTTCACAGAGAGTCTGCCCTGCTATAGCTGCTCATCTCCCCTCTGTGCTGCCACAACTTCTGTGGTCAGGGTTCCATCGGTACATGATCTGTTTACTGCCAGGTGCATAGATACTCTGATTTGAACTGAGATAAATTTAGAGTCCATTCCTGTTGATCCACAAGTCATCTGCACCGACAAGTGAGATAATTTTAAAAAGCACCAAGACATTAACTCTGGTGTGGCTCAGTGGCTTGAGCACCAGATTACTAACTAAAGGTTCACTGGTTCAATTCCCAGCCAGGGCACATACCTAGGTTGCGTGCCCTGTCCCCAGTAAGGGGTGCTTGAGAGGCAACCACACATTAATGTTTCTCTCCCCCTCTGTCTCCCTCCCTTCCCCCCGTCTAAAAATAAATAAATAAAATCTTTTTTAAAAAGTACCAAGACATTAAATGGGAAAAAACTAGTCTGAATAAAAGTTAATTCTGGAAACAGAAGAAAATATTAAAATGGTTATAATTAGCATCCCCATGGAGATTTTAAATAATCATATTACATCAACTAAAATATACATGTAAAATAGAAAACACTGAAAAATGTCCTGTAAGTTAAACCTAATTCTCCATGTCTCACTTTTTATCTTTCATTTTATTAAGCTGATTATCTAAACCAGTGTTTTCAATTTCAAAGTGTGGTCTCTGGACCAACTGTCAACAAAGAAATTGTTAAAAACACAATTCTGAAGTGCATACACACACACAAACACACACACGTGATATAGTAAATTAGAAACTGGGTTTGGATTACAAGAATCTCTTTTATTGAGCCCCACAGATTGTTCTGATGTGTGCTGAAGTTTGAAAGCCCCTGCTTGACTAAGTACTGGAATCACGTATGATACTTTAAGAACTACTGGTTACTGGCTCCTACCCAGGCAATACTGATTTAATAGTTTAGGGTGCAACTTGGGTTCCCAGAGTTTTAAAAGCTCCCCGGGTGATCCTAATCTGCAGCTAAAGACAAGAACCAATGACTTCTATTTATTAGGCTCAAAGCAATTAGATCCTTTTGCAAATGGGGTTAAAGCAGAGCTTTTCAAACAAATGTGCTCATTGGACTGACTTGAAGCACTTCACAAATAACTGATGTGGTGTAGCACCACCAGAGGTTGTGATTTTATCTGTCTGAGGTGTGGCCAGGATTTAAAAAACAGAAATTAGGTGATTCTAAAATGCTGAGCTGTCGAGCAATAGTGGCTTAAAGTTAATTTTTTATTTCTAAAGATAAATTTCCAGTTCCAGAGAATAAATTCTTAGTTCTAAACATAAATTCCTAGTTCTAAAGACTGAATTTTTAATTCCAGAGGCCGAATTTCTAGTTCCAAAGAATGAATTCCCAGATCTAAAGACAAATTTCTATATCTAAAGTTAAATTATAAGTCCTAAAGATAAATTCCTAGTTCCAAAGACTGAATTCTTAGATTTAAGGATAAATCCTTCAATGTAAAGATAAATTTTAGATGTAAAATTAATACTTATTTCTTTTTTCTATTTTAAATAATTTTTATTTGTCAATTACAGTGGACATACAATATTTTATTTGTTTCAGGTTTACAAATTATTAGTTCTAAAGATAAATTCCTAGTTCTACAGATACATTCACAGTGCCAAAGAATGAATTCTTATATCTAAAAGTAAATTTCTATTGTACTTCTAAAGATAAATTTTTAGATCTAAAGATGAATTTTTAGTACTAAAGATACATTCTTAGTTCTACAGATAAATTCCTAGTCCCAAAAACTGAATTGCTATGTCTAAGGATAAATTCCTTGTTTTAAAGATAAATTGCTAGATATGAAGTTAAATTGTAACTTTTTTAACTTTATTTTTTCTTTTTTAATTATAGTTGACATGCAACATTATATTGTTTCAGGTGTAAATCTTAATTCTATGATGAATTTGTAGTTCTATAATACATTCCTTGTCCTTAAAACTGAATTTCTAGATCTAAAAATAAATTCTCCTTGTAAAGGTAAATTTCTAATTCTAAAGATACATTCCTAGCTCTAAAGATGAAATCATAGTCCCAAACTAAATACCTTGATCTAAACATAAATTCCTGGTTCCAAAACTAAACCTCTAAATCTAAATACAAATTCCTAATTAAAAAAATAAATTCTTAGATCTAAAAATTAAAAAATAGATCCAAATATAAATTCCTGGTTATAAAGATAATCTCCTAGTCCCAAAGACTGAATACTTAGATGTACAATAAAATTTTAGATCTAAAGATACATTCTTAGTTACAATAGCTGTGTTCCTAGTTTTAAAGATAAATTTCTAGTTCTAAAGATAAGTTTCCAGTTTCAAAGACTGAATTCCTAGATATAAAAATACATTCCTAATTCTAAATATACATTTCTAGTTCCAAAGAATGAATTTCTAGTTTTAAAGATAAATTTCTATTTCTAAAAATAAATTTATATGTTGAAAAAATAAATTCCTATGTCTAAAGCTATACATTTCTAGCTCCAAAGACTTTAGATGTCAAAATAAAAACCTACTTCCAGAGACTAAGTTCTGAGATCTAAGGATAAATTCCTAGTTCTGAAAATAAATTTCTATTTCCCAAGACTGAAATCTTAGATCTACCAATCAGTTCCTAGATCTAATAGTAAATTCTTAGTTTTAAATATGAATTCCTGACTCTAAAGTTAAATTTTTAGTTCCAGAACCAAAGATAAATTTCTAGTTCTAAATATAAATTCTTAGTTCTAAAAATATATAGCTGGTTCTAGAAATAAAGTCTTAGTTCCAAAGACTGAATTTCTGCTTCCAAAGAGTGAATTCCTAGACCTAAATATAATTTCCTATTTCTAAGGATAAATTCCTAATTCTAAAGAAAAACACCTAGTTCCAAAAAACTGAATTTATATCTCTAAAGGTAAATACTTAGCCCCAATGGCTAAATTTCTAGATCTCAGGATAAATTTCAAGTTCCAAAAACTGAATTACTAGATCTAAAGATAAAATTCTAGTTCTATAGATAAATTTTTAGTTCTAAATATAATTTTCTAGTTCCAAAGACTAAATTCATAGATCTAAAAGTAAATTCCTTTCTAAAGATAAATTTCTATTTTGCAAGAGCAAATTCCTAGATTTATAGATAAATTCCTAGATCTAAAGCCTAAATTTCTAGATCTTACAATAAATTTCTAGTTCTAAATATAAATTCCAAGTTCCAAAGAATGAATTCCTATTTCTAAAGATAAATTTCTACTGTTGGAGACTGCATTTCTAGATCTCGAGGTAAAATCTTAGTTCTAAAATTAAATTTTTAGTTCTTTTTTGACACTGAAGAATTTTATTTTTTTAATTACAGTTTTTATACAATATTACATTTTTTCAGGTGTACAGATTCTTAGTTCTAAAGATAAATTCCTAGTTCTCTATATAAGTTTTTATTCCCAAATACTGAATTCTTAGATCTCAAGTGAAATTCCTTGTTCTAAAGATGAATTGCTTGTTCCGAAAGCTGAACTCCTAGATCTAAGGATAATTTTTAGTTTAAAGACAAATTCCTAGTTCCAAAGACTGAATTCCTGGAGGTAAAGATAAATTTCTAATTTTAAAATAAATCTCTAGTTTTAAACACAAACTTCTCTTTCTAGAGATAAATTCTTAGTTATAAAGACTGAAAACTTACACTTAAAAAGACGCTAAATTTATATCCTTTATAAAAACTAATTATGCATATATAACTGAATTAAGATTTAACTACCTCCTGACATCTCTAAACAAAATAGAGATTTAGAAAAAGGGATTTGTAACCCAAGGCAAGGGAAAGAGTAGTGCTTTTCAATCTTGGTGGCACATTACATTCTCAGGGAGTTTTTGAAAACTTCTAATACCTAGGCTTTGCCCAAGACCAGATATATCCAATTAAATTATAACCTCTAAATGTTAGCGAGGTACCAATATCTTAAAATTAAATTAGGACATTGCACAGTAATCAAAATTCAGTGTTATTAGGATCTCCTTACAAGGTTCCGAAGAGCATCTGAGGTTGAGAATCATGGGAGGAAGGGTAGCATCACTCCAGGCAAGAAGGAACTATAGTCATTCCACTTTTCTTATAGGTCATGGAGCATCTGGGTAGGCTTGTGTGCCCAGACAAGAAAGAACAATGTCACCAACAGGAGTACTGCTACTGGCACTGCTATAGGACTTTTATGAACATGTGGCTATCTGGCATTCTTGACTTTTACCATGAGTGGTTTGGCATTTGGTGGCTGGATGCCTCCCTACAAGTCACCCAATAATCTTTTAATTTAATACTATATTATTACTAAAAGAAAGACAGTGGATCCCTATTCAAACTGGTGCAGAATAACTAAGATGAAATAGCTTATGTTAGTGCGTGGTTTTCAACCAGCAGTGATGTTGTCCTCCCAAGGTCACGTAACGATGTCTGGAGATATTTTGATGTCTCAGTTGTGGGAGGACAGTGAGTTTTCCACTGGCATTTAGTGAATAAAGACCAGGGAAACTTCAAAATATCCTACAATGCAGAGCACAGCTTCCTACCCCAACAAAAAATTTTTCCAGTCCAAATGTCAACAGTGGTGAGGTTGAGAAACCTTACTTTTTTGGAAAGTCTAGAGGCTTCAACTATTTCAGGGGAAAATGCAGACCAAATATAGAAAGTCCATTACAGAGAAAAATTTGCTTGGAAGAAAGTCAAAATCTCCAGAGCTTCCGAATAGAAGCAAACACGCTAAAGAACATACCTTGTTCTTAAGAAAGGGAACTCAGCCATGTAGAAGTTTGAAAATGACAATTATTATCACAGCATCTATTTAAAGTTGGCCCCTGTGTTTCTCAAAGTAAATTCAAACTTGCAACATAAAAACAGTCTAACCATACAACCCCATCTCTGTGTACATGTAATTAGGTCAACCAACAAACTACCTACAGGATTTTTTACTTGCACCTTTTGTTTCCTTGGTCCGGCATGTTTTTCCCTGTCTTCTATCCAGGCTGGCACAGGTACATTTTTAAAGTGAGAGTTGAGTAGCCAAATTCTCCAGAAAGTCTTAGTAGTCCTAGGAGCTCCATTCTAGAAGAGGTGTCTCTTCTTCATGTTCTCAGAATACGCTGCACATTTCTATCATAGTACTCATAGAAACATTGTAAAATATGCAGGTGACTCCTTAGTAAACTGTACTTAAAGGTAGAGCATTTGCTCTGTAGCTCAGGACCCAGCAAAACCCCTATTTTGTAGATACATTTTCTTAAATGAACAAATGAATGATGATACATTTGCATCATTATGCAATAAAGAAAAACACTACTTTGGATTAACTCTTCTGCAGGCAACTTAGATATCACATATCAAGAACATTTTGAAGTTGCCTCAATCCCCAAAAGCTCACTTTTATTCTTAAGCTTACTTATCTGTGTTTCTTCCTTCCTCTCCTAATCTCTTTCAACCCTTGTTTTCAGAGTTCAAGCACTGAGCACAAATAACACATTGTGTCTCTTCTCTGTATAAAGTACTGTAAAAACCTAACCAAAATGGTATGGCAAGAAGCCATGGCATTTGTTTAACATTTTTTAGGCTAATTATTAAAAAAAATGATTTTTATGTAAATACATTTTGATTGTTTTAAAATATTTTTACAAAGAAAGAAAAGAGCTTGAACCTTTCACTTCATGAAAATATTTTCCAGCTTCTTATAGTCATATATACAAAGTCCTAGTTCTAGGCACTTGTAAGACATATTTAGTCATTAGTGCCTATTCATTTTGATTAAGGTAATTTGAAGGGGGAAAAAGGAGCCGTTACAGAAAGGGCTAAAGAAAGTATGTCATTAACGTTTTCTCCTGCCAAATTTAGTCATCAACGTAATTGCTGAGATTAATTGTTCTCATGAGGTTTTTACAGTGACTGCTTCATTGACCATCTTGTTCTATAAAGAAATACACTTAGAGACTCTGAAATTCTATATTATTTTGGGGGAAATTTAGATCAGCATTTAGTTGATAGACCAAGCAAATATATTTAGTTCAAACTATGCATTTCTGAGAGTTCTGGAACACCATCATTGCAAATCTAAGAATATTTCCTGACAGTGAAAGATCTCAATGCACCATTTAAGGCATATCAGAGTCAGCAGCTAGTCCACAAACCTCTAATAAAACCCTTCCCTTAACTTATGTTTAACAAAAATAGTAAGGCCATTGAAATGCAGACTAAAGAAAAAACGACTATAAAGTTGAAGTCTGACTCACTAAGGTCTGTTTATGTCTTCCCTGGTGCTATATGTACTTTTCCTGTATTTCTGTGAGTTCTGTTCCTGTTCTCCCAAGATAATTTTGTATTGAGGAGGAGGAAGGAATGGAGTTTTGTGTTTGGAGCTGAGAGACTAGATTCCTAAATATATACTTTAACATTGCTACTGACTTTTAGTGTACAATTAACATTACATAGCATTCTATTCTCTGTATTCCCTATAAATCATCACCGGATGCAGGCTGATTCTAAGTAAAAGACCCTGAAGTCTTATTTCAGCTGATTTTACCACAATGACTATATTTGTGTGTGTATAAATATACAGATTTATGTGTATTATTCCAGAAGCAAATTGTGTAATGTGATGAATATCACAGAAAGAAAAATATAAGATGCAGTTTTCATGGTAATATATGTGTGTGTGTGTATATATATACATATGTATATATATATATACATGCATGTACACATGGTGGGTGTCTTACTAAATACAGAAAAGTTGGAAGTGGCATTTTTCCATGTGTTTGAGGAGTGGCAATGCCCCACACAGGCATGAGTAAGTACATAAATATACATTTTTCTCCCCATAGTGTAGGTGAGTCAATTACATGTAAATTAGGGTGTTAAACTAGATTATGTAATTTCTCATTCCTATGAAATTTTAGGATTCTATGAATGTTTTTTAAAGCAATTCATATACCTACCAAATATTTTTATCTGATGGTGAAAGTGTGAAGGCTGGAATCTACGTTTGTGGTCCTATCAAGCATGCTCAGATTTTTTAAAAAAGAAATTGGTAGTCTGATCTTTTTAATTTTTTTGACTACTTGAAAGTTAGCGCTCTCTTTAAATTCTCTGTGAGTCATCCATTGAACCATTAGAAGCTGTGTTCAGAGGTTTAGAAAGGAAGATAATTGCAGAGAATTTTTTACAAAATAAGAATATGAAAAGCCAGGTGATAAACATTGTTCAATCTCTTTCAAGGAGAAGCACCAACAGATAACATAGTCTTCCAATTTTCTAATTTGCAACAAATGAGCTTACTTTAAAACATTTCATTACTTAAAATCATTTCAGGGATATATATGTTACATGAGGAGAATAACTTGTATGATTATATTAACACTTATTCTTAATGCTTAATGATGTCTTTGGTACACAGTGTCAGTCCAGCAGTATTGTTTGTCCATGGAAAGATATTATCCCATGGAAGGAGAAATTTCCAATCATTTTATTCTGGAAAGTAAAATAAAGGCTACTAGATGTATTACTTTAAAATTTTAATTCTCTATTCCAAAATATAGACTTGGTTGCATGTAACAGAATCTAGTTCAGTTAAAGTAGAAGGTGATTATTAAGGAATATTAGATATACAAATTGAAACTGTTTATTCATAAAGATATAAGTACCCATATGTTTATTACAGCATCGTTCACGGTGGTCAACATATGGAAACATGTTGGGGACCACCCTGCCTGGTCTCAGGAAGCTGTAACCCCCTGTGACTTAGGCTGAGTGAGAGACCTCCAGACCAGGAGCCACTAAGGAGACAAAAACTTATTCCCCTGGCATGAATGCTACCTGTTCGGTGGTTGGCCTTTAATGCTTGATCAGTTAACCAATGACAGGTAAGACTCCTCAAGGGAGGGGTAACCTAAGACAGGGACTGATCACATGAAGGCCTATGGGATAAGACTCACCTGTGGAAATGAAGGGGCTGTGGAAAGGAAGGGGTGATTGACGACAACCCCTGCCCCCTCTAAGCCTGAGTCTTTGTACTTAGATGTGAGAAATCCAAGTCTCCTGGCTGCCTCTGTCTCCTGCCCTTCTCAGGGCTAAGCAAATAGCCAAAGGGGCAGCTCAGACTGGAGACGGCGGACCCTCGGGGTAATCAGACTTGGGACATAGAATATGCAAGATCCTGTGAGATCTGTTTGCTGGAAGATGTTATTAACTTAGAATTTGAAGGCACAGACAGGAAACCAAAACTAGCCCTTTGAGCCATGTAGTCCTTTCATATGATAAAACTCCAATCTCTGCCCGGAATCACAACAGGCATTCTGTTAGCATCTTTGTAAGTTACCTGTTCCCTTTGATCCTTTCTGCCACACTATGAATCCACAAACTGAGTCTACTTTCTCAATAAAAACCCACTGGGGTAAAGGAACAGCATGCTCCCCACTGGAGGGGGTGGCCATGTTGTCTATGTCCCCACAGAATTATGCTAGATTCTGTGTATTACACGTGTTTAATGAACATCCACAGCTGAGATGAGTACCGCGGGATGGCCGGGATGGTATTCTTTCACAGAAACAACCAAAGTATCCTTCGATAGATGATTGGATAAAGATGTGATACACACACACACACACATACACTAGACCATAACTCGACCATAAGAACTACTCAGACATAAGAAAAGAAGAAATACTGCCATTTGCAACACTGCTAAGTGAAATAAGTTAGATGGAAAACATCAACAACCACATTATTTCACTCACATGTGAGTTATAAACTGGAAAACAACAAATGAACAAACAAATAAAAACTCATAGACATAGATAACAGTATGGTGTTACCAGAGGGAACAGGGGTGAGAGGAGGAATAGTGAAGAGTGAAGGGAATTAAATATATGGAGATACAAGGACATTTGACTTTGCAGATGATGTATTATAGAACTGTACATGTAAAACCTATATAATTTTATTAACCAATGTCACCCCAATACTTTAATAAAAATAAAAATACCTTTAATTTTGGAGGTTTTGAAGGAACAAATTTTAGGTTGAACGTAGCATAATAATCCCAATCATCACACTGGGGAACTGCTGCTGCCCACATCAGAACCACAGAACTTTACTGAAACCAGAATTTTTCCGTTGTCAAGTCAAAAATTACACTTGACTCCATGACAAGGAAACTGCTGTGTCTTCTGGCAATCTCAGATACTCTCCCTCTGCCACTTCACATCTGTGTCCTGGCTTTTTTCTGACAAAGCTTGCTTACAAATGAAATCCCACACAAGTACATCTGATTAGTGGAAAAAACATCTAGCACAAAGGAGAAATGTATAGATTTTTAAAATTCTGCCTTGTAATTTCACCATGTGAGGGACTACGAACATGTGAGAATGAGGTTCAGAAGCTTAGAGACAGCCACAAATGACAGATACCTACTCTATGAACTCTATTAAACAAAGACTCACTACTGTGCTCTTACCTTTATAAAGGTTTTACTATTATCCTGGTTCCAATTTGGGATCTGAGAGGAGGGATAAGAAAAACCTGGAAGTTAAGTGGCTCGCCCATATTGAAATAATGCAAAAAAGAAGTCAGGATTTCTGTGCTGAAGTCAGGTTACTCGGCTGAATTGTCTCATTTAGCAAATATTTTTAGCTTTCTTTAAATAGCATTATATTCCATTTCAATAGGGAAAGCCTAACTTACTAGTTCAGGGATATTTTAACAAAATTTTAATCTTTCAGTTGCCATAAAGTCTGGATCAAGCCAATGGAAATTCAAAGGTTTCAATTCACAAAGCTTTGGGACTGCTGAAATTTCTAATTCACTTTTAGAGAGTTCAGTACAGAGAGCCTATATTGGCATAATTGCATCAGAATGAACTCCCCATTAACACAGTCTTAATTTTCTCTAGGTAATGGCTACCTGGATATTCTCTCCAAACTTAGGCAGCTTCTTCCAAATGAATATGGAAGAACTCAGAATCATATAAGAAGAATATAAGTAATAATATAAATAAATAATGCAAATGTATACAAATACTATACTATGATAAACATATACAAATAAGCATAATGTAAATAATATGAGAATACAAGGAGTTTGAGTCTAAAGTAAAGTTATTGTTACATTTGACAAATGAAAAATATTATCTACATTTATGCTTTCCAAAGTATGAATACATTTTAATGGAATATTTGAGGACCTAACTCAATTTTACCAGCTTTTTTTCTCCTTTGGACCAAGTATGTGAGGTTAAAAAAAATTCATGCAACTAACAGCATGTGCTCAAGGTTCAGGCAAGCATGTAATTGCTTAATGAAGATATTTAGTAGCATTAGAAAACATTTATCTTGATGTTTTTTTTTTCATGGCTGTGATGGGTTTATATGAGAATACTCATATGCGTTTATGATTACTCCAATATTCCTTTTATGATTTATGTCCCTCAAAATATTTTCTAGGTCTTACCTCATCTTTTCATAAATAAAATCTTCTCTATATTGGGCCCATTTCCCTCACCTTTATATCTACCTCTCCGGGACCTTCTTATGTTCCTCTAGGCTATGGGCAATTTTTATCTTTTGTTTTTTTGTTACTTCTGCCTAGTCCCTCCCTGTGCCACTTCCTCTCCCTTGCTTTTGTTCCACTTGTTTGGGTTCCTTTAAAACAACTTTTGTAAGGATTGTCTTGTGTGTACTTCTCTCCCATTTAAACTCAATGGCTCTCACCCAATGGGCTGAGAGCAGGGCCAGTCCTTTAAGTGGCTATTGTAGCAGAAAGAGTAGTATACAGGAAATGCTGGGATTACAGCCCCTACAAGGCTCAAATACACATGGCTTTATTTCTTCATGGGCTGGGAAATAGGATTTAATGGTTGTGAAGAGAGTAGGTTTTAAATTCTAAATTTTAGATTATCATTTAATGATAAATGAAAATGGAATAAAACTATTAATGTTCAAGAAGGTTTTCAGAGCAAAGAAATGACAGAGACCTTTACCAAATAAAATATGTGCAATCTTCCACTCAGACGCTTCCAAGGAAAGGATAGGGCTGAAGGATGAGAGTGTGGCTAATGCAGCATTTAAGAGATGGCAAAATGCAATACATACTGTGAAGACTGTTTCTTAGCCAGGAAAAGAATGTTCATACTCTCAAAGGATAGTGACATTTTTTGGCCATTTGTATATTTTTATTTAAGAGAATAGGTGTTTAGTGAACAAAATAGTTTCTACCAATTAGTTAATTTTTGATAGGAGAGATTCTGACTGTTTAGCGCGTCTAGGAAAGAATGTGATATTACCTTAGCTCCAGAGAATTTTTCCCAAAAGTACCCAAAACAAGAGGGATCAAGTAAGAAAAATACACAGAAACAAAGAGACACAGAAAGAAAATTCAACTTAGGTGTTTAGGTTTGCAAAGGCAGACATGGCAGAGCTGTTTTCTGGGCTTTTGTTGAAGCAGGGAATCAGTCCTATAGGAGTGAGTGATTTATTCTGTTTCAAGGATCAAGAACCTCTTCACAGAAGTTCTTACCTGAACATGGTTTTTAAAGTAGTGTTTCTCAATATCTAGTGCAGTGATTCTGAGTTTTTGCTGAATATAAGAAAATAATTACTGAGGAGGTACTTAAATCACACCAGTGTGCAAATATCTTGGGAGTGCTTCTGGACTCTCCTCCAAGATCCAAGGTTATTGTACTGTGAACTCTGGTTTGAAAATCGCAGGTGCAATTATTATTTGTATCCAAATGCCTGGGTCTCAGGGCTGGGTCTCAGGGTGAGGGTACACTTTGAAGGAGTCCTTCAAATGATGCTCATACACCTGGAAGTTCAATAATTTTAAATAGTAAACAAAATTTTACTAGGTAGATTGAAGATGGTGGAAGAGGGCATCCTAGGAAGTGGCAAATATCTGTGTAAACCCAGACATGTGTGTAGCTGAGTGGTGGATGATGAGGCTTAGGAATTAAACAAGAGGCCCCATGATGAAGAATGTACGATGCCAGGCTAAAGTATGCCTGTATTGTTGCCAGGCAGAAGGGAAGAGCAACTGAGGCTTTTAAAGGTCCAAGTGACATGTTCAGACATGAATTTAGAAAGATCAGTCTCATGGGATTATATGGAAATGACTAGAGAAAGCAAAACCAATATGGAGGTACTGACAATGTTCAGGTGCTGAAAACAGCAATGATAAGAAAACCAAAGTCTCACATTTATTTAAAAAGAAAGATTCATCGACTTTGAAGATCTACTGAGAAAAGGAAGTGTAAGGAGGACTTCCATGTTGTTTGTTTGCCTTCACTTGAGTGGCAGCAGTAACACCTGAGTTTTCTACTTTACATGTAATTAAAGAGAATAACACATATCCAATTCATGTCTTCTGTGAAGGTTAAATAAAAATATATTAATTCAGAAAAACACACCATATCAGTAGAAAAATAAAAAAGCTATCAATTGACAAAGGAACTTCTTTTAAGGACTAACAAGAAATTTAGTTCACTTGGAGAAGGTCAGGATTAACAGTTGCAGGCTATATAGAAACTAAATTGATATCTAGACTTGGGAATACAGTTATAAAAGGTAAAATCAGTCATTTTCTCATCATTCTATGTTTTATTAAAGTGACTCCAAACTGTTAGGAAGAATTCTGGTAAGAAAATGGACCTCCCATGGCTCCAACTATTATATCAGATTCTCCAAAGTTAGAATAAAAGATAACTATATTTTTGAGTGTTTCCTTTTTGTGGGTTATATTTCATAATTGAATAACAATGTGTGAAAAATAACTAATAAAATAGTTTAAGGAATGCTATAAATATAAAATATGAACAAACGCATAATAATGTGCTTAATGAACGATAAAAATAAAAGGGTGAATTAATACCCTGTGAAACTTTAGCAAGTTAATTACAATAGAATAAGAAACAAACACATATATACTTTACTTAGCTCAGTGGTGGAAGGGAATTTCTCATATCCTTGGTTCACAGGTGATCACTGGGTGTGCTGAAATACAGAATGAAAAAGGGACATGATATTCATTAAGGACAGAGTGATGAAATTAAAAATGAGCCAATTATGGTCAATTCATGTGTTCTTTTCTAATTTCAACCATTCATTTCAGTATTTTAATGACTCCCAAGTGACCTATATGGCTTGAAATAAAATTATCTAAACATGAGTAAAGTGATTTTTTTGAAAGTTTCAAGTACACAAAATAATAGACACTGGAAATTGAAAACTTTCATAGACATAAGCAAAATAAGTGATGTATGTATTTTGATACATAAAAGGATTCATTCAAGCACAAATGATTTAGTTACATGAAACTATTTTAATGAAAACAAGCATCACCTTTTCTTTTTTTAATTTACTTTTTTTAAAGGTTTTTATTTATTTAGTTTTAGACAGAAAGGTTGGTAGAGAGAAAGAGAGAGAGAAACATCATCTCCCTCTTGTGGTTGCCTCTTGTGCACTCCCCACCAGGGACCTGACCTGCAACCCAGGCATGTTCCCTGACTGGGAATCAAACCAGTGACCCTTTGGTTTACAGGTCAGCACTCAATCCACTAAGCCACACAAGCCAGGGCTTACCTTTTCTAATTATAAGAAAAAAATTGTGCTCAATGAAACGTCAGAAAATTATGAACAAAATGAAAATTATCCTTGTCCCTTCTACCTAGAGACAACTACTAATATTTTGGTTATGCATCCGTCAAAAATAGTTTGGAAGATGTTCTGCCTTAAGTTATTTGCATGACCTGCTCTTTTGCTCTTAATTATGCAGTGTAAACACATTTTATTGTCAATGATTTTAAAAGATTTTTCCCCTTATTATTTTTAAAACATTGAATAGTACATTAGTTGATTACAACTATATGCTTTTAAAACAAATAAACACTCACTGGGTTTGCATATGCACAGTTTTATCTTACAGTGTTCTTACTGGATAAGTTATGAGAGATGCTGGACAATCACTGTTTTTCTGAACAAAAATAAAATGATCTCCCTTTCTGAAATTATGCTACTTTCTGAGGTCAATCATCTCAAACTATAATTAATTTTTACAGTTAGAACTTTTTTCTTTTAATCATGTTGATACATTGAATTTCATATGGCCTATATGAATAAAAAAAGTCCCATTTCAAACTAGTGTTTTTACATTTAATATTTTTTGATACTGATATTGTGTACCTTCTTTTATTTTTTATATTTTCCTGTTGTATATTTTATCTATCCATTTTTATGTACTTTTATTTAAGCTCCTCATTATGCTTAACAAATATCATTAAAGATAATCCCAGCATAAATTTATATACTGTTGCAACTATTTTAAATATTGTTTCAGAAGAGTAATTTGACAATAGAAACTATAAACTAGAAAAAGATAATACACCAATATTTATACACATTTATATATAGACTGTGGACCTGGTTGTTCAAAACAGGATCTGAAGAGTATACCTGTAGATGCATCCCAATTCAGTTCAGAAAATGTTGAAGGTTGCTTAATTGGAAACAGAAGTGTAATATATTCTGAGAAAGAAGATATTGAGGTAATGGAATTTTCTTATTTATTGATGAAAAATTACTCTGAAATTGATTTTTGTTTCAATACTTAGTGATTAGAAAGCTTTCTAAAATACAAATTTAGCGCTTCTCCAACCTTAGTAAATAGCACACAAATATTTTCTGTACATTGAAGATTATGCAATACACTTGGGTCCTTTTGTACACTGAGCAATTTACCACTGTGCAGACATATAAATAGATTGAGACTTCGTGGAGAGGGACTAAAGCATAAACTCCCGTTGTTATTGTTTTGGATAAACTCCTGCCTGTTTGCTGCCACTTGATTTTTTTTTTTAAGAGTCTGGTGTAGACCATCTAATCCTGCATTTGTCTTGGAAGGGGTTCTGCTGTGGAATCTATGCTCTTTTACATATTTAAGAAAACCCCTCCAACAGTTCCTTTCTCTCCTTTAGGCAATCAATTTTTCTCTCTCTTTTGGGTCATTCCCTGTAATATAAAACAGGCTGTTATTTCTCTATTTCTCTGAAACTGTCCTATGAAACTCCTTTAAATAATGGTGTATATATGTTTCCTTCAGTTCATCCCCTTTCATTCCTTGTTACCCTTCCCCTTGTGCCCACCACATCACCCAGACCTAACTTTTCGGAGTCAAGCTCTCAGTCCTGTTCTTACTAGATCCCTCACTGGACTTTACAGAACTGATTCATCCCCACTTCTTGGTACATTTTCTTTCCTTGACTTACAGAATACCACACTACATTGGTTTTCATCATATCTCAATCCTCACTCTTTCTTAATCTTCTTAACCTGCTCAAGTATTCTCCTCTCTGAACTTGTTAATATTGGAATGTTTTTCATATCCCAACTTAATCTCTTGATGACCTCATCCAGACTTAGGACTTTAAACATTGTAAGTCAAGAACTCCCAAATTTCTATCTCCAGCCCGACTACTCTTCTGAACCCCAGGGATGTGAATACAACCCCCTGTTCAGCATCTCCACTTGGAGGTCTAACAGATAACTCAAACTTAACATGTTCAAAACTGGACTTCTTGTCCTCCTACAAAAATCTACTCCATTGACAGCTGCAGCGGGTAGCAATGCTTTTCTTTCTGCTGCTGGGGTGGCTGAACATCCCAGTTTGCCAGGAACTGAGGGAGTTCTGCAGATGGAAAGACTTTCATTGTTAGAAGTGGGAAAGCCATTAGCAAACCAGAATAAGTTGGTCACCCTGCCAGATTCTCAAACCAAAAACATTAAGGCCATCCTTGACTCTTTCTCTCACATTGCATATCTAATATGTTAGAAAATCATGTTAGTTCTATCTATAAACTAACAATTTTGCACCATTTCCATTTCTACCACCTCATCAAGCCCCCATCGCCTATCAGCTGGGTTACTGAAGCAGCCCCCCTAATTGGTCCTCCTACTTCTACCTGTTCTCCTACTATGCACACTCAACAAAATTGTCAGAGTGGTCTTTTTAAAATATAAGTGAGACCATACATTCCTCATTCCTCCAATACTGTACTCTCTTCCCATTTCAGAATACAAGCACAAATCTCCACAGTGATATACAAAACACACTTGATTTAACTCCAGCTCCAGCACTGTAAGCACACACTCCAAGTCTATCCTTTGCTTCAACTCTTACAATTCTTTCCTTTGTCCATTGCGCTCTCATCACATTAATTTTCTCCCTGTTTCTCTTTGCTGCACCCAGGCTGCTGTCTTAGAGCTTTGGCACTGGCCGTTCTTTCTGCTTGTAACACTCCCCAAGTAGCTCCATGATTAACTCTTTCACTTCAAGTTTTGCCTCAAATGTCACTATCTTTGTGATGATCATACTGTTAGAAGTTATATTCTCTTCTATTCCCAATCTCTCTTCTTGTGCTCTCTTTTCCCCATAACATTTTTAATAATTTAATATTCTATGTAATTTACATGTTTCTTATATTCATTTTTCATTGTCTGTCTACCCATGCTAGATTTTAAGCTCTGGCAGAGCAAAGAATTAAAAAATGTCTTTCTCACCTGATAAGTACCAAGTACCTTGAACAGTGACTAACATAGGAAGTGCTCAATAAATATTTATTAAATGAACAAATGCATTTATTTAACTTTACCTAAGTACCCTTTGAATTCCCCCATACCCCTAACTTCATTTCATATGCTTATAGAAGATTCCAAAGATGAATGATGCATTATCCTAGAATTTGAGAAATTTATCTTTTTGAAGAGTTGAGATATAGTATATTGTTGTGGAGGTGATTAAATATTACAACATGTGGTCATAGTTACAAGCATGGTAAGCATAAAAAAACCTGAGGGTTTTTTTTATCTGAAAAATGAATTATTTACTCTGTGGATTACCTAGGAACCCTTTCAATCCTAAAGTTATTACATTTTATAAATTTACAAATTGTTACTGTAAAGGAGGTATAGAATACAGGTAGGTATGGTAAAATGAGTAGGAAGACCAGTGACCATCAACAGCAGTAGGGGAAGCTGAGAGAGGAAATGTATTATAGCACCCTCTACAAACAGAGGGAAAAAGAACATAAGTAACATATATTATATTTCCAAAGGGAGAGGCAGCTTACTCTGAGCTGAAACCTGAGTAGAGAGACATGAGAACAACATTGTACAGTGGGCAAAGTTCTCATTGCCTTTAAGGTGAAGGGAAGTGGAAAAAAATGTGTGTGAACCTGGGAAAAGAGCAGAGTGCTGGCAAGCTTAGGCCTTTAGAATTGGAAAAGCATTCAGTAGCTCTCTCCTTAACTTCCTCTGATTTTCACAAAGACAGAGGCCTACTCTGAGAAAATGGTATAAATCAAATATACCTAATGACAGAAATAAAATTGAGGGCAGAAATAACTGGGAGAAACAGAGGTCAAAGTATCAAACAGTGGAAAGTAGAAATGAGGAAATAGTTCCAAACTATATTTTAACAGCAGAAAATGTAATGTCTAAACCTGAAAGCACCATTCTTGTAGGTGAGGCCTGTAGAACTTGTAGGCCCAAAACCTTCCTTGATAGACTTAAATCTATACACGTAGACTATTTTTATGCCCTTCTGGTAACAATAAAACAACAAAACTTTAAGCCATATATCTTAGTGCATTTGAGCTACCATGACAAGATACCTCAGACTGGGGAGCTTAGAAGCAATACAAATTGGTTTCTCACAGTTCTGGAGGCTGGAAGCCCAGGAGCAGTGTGCCAGCATGGTTGGGTGAGGGCCTTCTCTCTGTTTCTAGCCAGCATCTTATCACTATGTCCTCACATGGTGGAAGGGGCTAGAAGTCCCTCGGGAGCCTCTTTTATAAGAGCACTAATCCCATTCATGACTTCACCTCCCAAAATCATCATTTTTGGAAGTTTGGCTTTCAATATCTACAATGTGGATGGAGCACAAATGTTCAGACCATAGCACCATAATACTGGAAAGGTTACCCTGTTGCCTACACTCTCCTCCTATGGAGCCTCTTTTCCATAGCTTGGGAAAATCCATCTCATTTACAGATGTGGGAAAAATACAATTTGAATGTAATAAAAAGTTATTGCAAAAAAAGTAATGCATTCCAATAGACAATCAGAGCACATAAGAAAAAAAAAAAAATCTGGCCCCTAAATAGATGGGAACTCCAACATAACACTTAAAATTAGATGTTTTGAAAGAACAGCAAAATTAAGAAATTCAAAATGTGAGCAATTATATGGCTATATGATAATAATATGAGTAAGAAGGATTGACAAAAAACAAAATTAACTGGAAAAAGAAAAGTTTTTGAAAAGAAAACTACAGTTAAGCATGACTTTTTAGTTAAAAAAAATTGATTCTATAAACAGTCCATTCTCTCTGTGTGTGTGGAGCTAGAGTAGTCAACACTAAAATACAGTCTAGAAAAATGATTAAATATTAAATAATATTCCAAAGGTAAAAATGCCTTTGGAAATCCAAACAATGCCTGCCACTACTACCAACCTACAAATATTAATCAATTAACAAATAAAGGAAAAAAAGTAAGAATAGTATTGAATTTCTCAGCAGCAACATCTTAAGCTACAGAACAATGAAATAATGTTTTTAAAGTATTCAAGAAGAGAAAATCTGAGCTGAGGATTTTATACCCAGCCAGATATCCTTTTGGTACAAAATTTACAAAGAGTTATGAACATACAGTACTTGAAAAATATTATTCTAATAAACTTTTCCTGAGGAATGTACTAAAGAGAGAACTTTAAAAAAACATAATATCTGGAGAAGCTTCTTTATGAGGTCTTGAAGAAATGGTAGAAAGCATTTATAGACCGAAATATGGCAATGAAAATTAGAAGATGCAGTATGAGTATATTATATAGTCTTATGTGGGATAAATAATGCAACCAATTTAAAAATGGGAGAAAAAAAGATAGAGTAAGTGGAAAGTAGAATAAACTTCCTGATTGACACATTGGTGTTAGTAGTGAAAAGATACATTTTAAAACTGATCAGTGAAGAAATTGAAGCTTAAGTATATTTTGCTCAACAAACATCAACACTAAGATTATACTGAGGAAGAGAGAAAAAGAAGCAATTACTTGATGGCATTAATATAGATAATATAAAAAACTCTAATAATTCCACAAATAAAGTCATGGTGAAAAGTACTATAGAAAGGTATTAGTACAAAGTTAACCATTAGAAAAATTTCAAATATTCCCAAACAGCAAAGGAAAAAATAAGAAAAACAAAAAACAAAGAAAACAGCTAACATAATGGAATATATGAAACATATATGAATATGTATTCATGTATTCATATGTTTCAAATATTAGTATATTCATATATAATTTTAAAACATAATACTCTGTAGACACCAAACATATTAGTTGAATCAATATGTTAATATATTTAACTTACATAATATAAAAAAGTTGTTCAGATTGAACTAAAAAAGTAAAATTCAACTTTATACTGTATGTAAAAGATACCTAAAATAAAATGAATTGAAAAGGCTAAAGATAAAAGCATGCACAAAAATATAACAAGTAAAGGCAGGCAAGAAGAAAGTGGGGGCCATGATCTTGATCTAAAACAGGTAGAATTCAGGCCAAGAAGAATTAAACAATACAAAGTAGGACATCATATAATGCTAAAAGCTACTATTCATGGTGAAGATATTAATATCTATTCACCAAATATCAGTACAGCTTTTATAGAACAGAAATGATAGGAGATAAAAGGTGAAACAGACACATAAAAATAGGAAACTTTAGCACACCATGCTCAGATCTAAACAGATCAAGGGGACAAAATGTTAGAACACAGGAGACCTGAAAAACATAAGATAAAGTCTATAGCTATATAATAAGTACTTTATCTTTATAGCATAGAATATACTTAGTTTTTAAGTGTACTTAAACATCTGCTGAAATTAGCTACACACTAGCTTATAAATAATAAAATAAAAATATGAACAACATTATTATTAAGCCATGATGAAATGAATCCTCAATTAGTAGTAAGAAAGAAAAAAAATCCCTCCATCAGGAAACTTAAAATAAGTTAATTTCTTTTTTATATTTATTAATTTTTTCAAAACTATTGTATTATTGTTCAATTACAGTTGTCTGCATTTACCCCTCACCACTCCCCCAACCCCAACCAAATCTACCTCCCTCCCTTGCTTCCACCCCCCATTGGTTTTGTCCATGTGTCCCTTATAGTTGTTCCTGAAAACCCTTCCCCCGATTATCCCCTCCCACCTCTCCTTCTAAATCAAAGAAAAAATACAACCCCAAATTTCTGGATTTCTAGAAGCAAATAATGAAGAAATCACAATGTATTAAAATCAAATGAAAATAATAATGCCATAAAAGAACTGGTAAAACATTTTATGCTTGTGAAAGTCTTTCTGTGTATAAAGGAATAGAGAGAATCATACTTGAAAATCCTATAGCTGTAGTTGGAGAATGAATAGAGGAGGAATAGAAGCTCAGAAAACAGGCAGCTTAGATTAGAATGTTAGCAATGGGGTTGGAGAAAAGTGGGGCAGATTTTTAGATTTTCTTTTTTCAAGGCATAATCCAGAGAACTTGGAAAAAGATTGAATGTGAATGGTAATGGAGAGTAGGCCACAAGGAGCAGTCGTGGATTCATTCACACAACCAGGGTGGTGGGAAGGGCCAATTAGTGAGAAAAGAAGACTGACAGAAATTTCAGGTGTGGTAGTGGTAGAAAATAATTTACAAAATAGATAATTAATAACAAAAGAAATTCAAAGGACTAATACAATATGATTGAGTTCAACTTTTTCTTAAAGAAATACATACTAAAGATACAACTTTTAACTTACCAGATTAACAAATTATTGATGACAATGGTGAAATGAACACTTTTATATCCTGCTAATGTTTTATAAATGTTTATACCTTTCTGATTAGCATTATGGAATTATATGATCTATAATATATAATTCAGTTTTCAGGAATGTATTACTAATTAGTTACTCTTATACATAGACCAAATCTATGTACAATAATGCTAATCATAGACTCATGCATTATAGCAAAAATTGGAGTCAATCACTAGTTTTCATAATAGGTTTTAAAAAACAAATGTTAAAAATTATACTACCATGCAATAAATGTCCACATGATTACTATTAATCATGATTTTGAAAGGTATTTTTAGTTTAAATCAATGGAAAGCTCTTTAAAATTAGCAAGCTATCTATACCATGTCTCATTCTAAAAATACAGCTACAGTAATTCAAATACAAATAAGCAAAAGAATTGTATCAAGGTAAAATACTGTACAAAGTCACAGTAAGAAAAATGAAAGAGTAGCATAAGATTTCTAAAGACAATGAAAGTGTGTTACAATGACACACTGAAAAAAATTAAAACTATCACATACTGTTTCAAAATAAGTTAAAAGTCACTAAGAAAATTATTTAAGACACAAAACAACAGTGATAAACATGAAATAGAAAATGCAGAAATAAAGTAACATCAAATGAGAAGACATGAGCTGCATAATAGGGATTAGAATTGTGGGTTCTCCTGTAAATACAACAGCCATGACTATGAATACTGTAACATACATACACACACAAGAAAAAATATTCCAATATGGTCTCAGTAGTTATATCTAAACAGTAGAATTACAGATGTTTAAATTTCCTTATATTTCTTATGTTTTTATATTTTTATATGATTAATATACATTCTTTCCATAAATATTTTGTTGTGGGTAGGATCTCAAGGGCAGAATATAAAATAATAATATATATCAGTTCATGACATATCCTTTTTTGTTCGTATGAGGTCATCCATATTTTATTGTTTTATTTGTGCTTATTCTCCTTATTTTCTTCCCCACTTCTAACCCCCTTTATTTCATAAGCAACTATTCTCCTGTATTTAATGCATACCACATTATTATATGGATTCTAATAAATATTTTTATTTTGTGAGTATGTATTTCAGTTTATACCAATGGTCAACTCTTTGAAGTTAGCAAGCTGTCTGTACCAAGCCTCATTCTAAAATTAAAGATAAAAAAAAAACCTCTATGTGTTACAACTAAAGCAATGTAAATGGCCTCCTATTATAATGATATTTTTGAAAAAAGAAGCCTTCTGTCCACCATACTCACCAACATATTCTTTCATATATAGAAATACACAGTAAGGAAGAAAAGCAAGTGTGGCAAACTACTTGACTTGTAATCAGTAAGTTTCTTATGCCTAGGATGAAAACATGTCTAAAACTATTTACCTTTTGTCCCCAAACTACTTTTCATTGTCTGAAAACTATAGTGTAGTGTTTGAACTTATTAAGCTTAATTTGTAGCCTGCAAGATAGAGGATGTATAACAGCACTGGACACAATTCCTAAATACAAACTCTTCTCCTTATGTCTTGAATAATTTTAACTTTACTAATGATAAAAGGTGTTGTTCTGAAAGACATTTCATAAATTCTTAAATGAAAGAGGATACAATAAAAATTAAAATAAAGATAAAGTAAATTCACATAAAATATGCAACAGAAATATATCAAGAGAAAGTACCATAGACTGATCAGAAAGACTTCTGGTCAAGATGGGGGCATAGGTAAACACGGCTCACCTACTCGCACAACCATAGCATTACAGCTCAAATGCAGAACAAATACCACACAAACCTTCAGAAAGTCAAGAGGCATGGAAGTCCGACAACTAAGGAATTAAAGAAACTACATTTATCCAGACAGGTAAGAGGGCCGAAGACGTAGAGATGCAAAGACACAGAATGAGCTGGTCTCAAACCCACGTGTGATGGATATAAAATGGAAGAATATCTCCCATATACACCTGGACTGGGATGTAATTGAACCCAAAAATATGCTCTGAACGGGAATCATACTCACAACTTTTTGGTTACAGGACAGCACTCCAATCAACTGAACCATGTTAGCCGAGGCCTGTAGGTATCTTATTTTTAAAAAGATCTCCATATAATATAAATATTCTTCCCCCCTACCCTGAAAAAGCCCAGAAGCATTGCCCAGGGAACCATTCTGTTGCAAGGAGATCCCTTGGCCCTAGATATTTGTCTTAAAAGAGTGAAACATTTCTTCTGTGTATCTGTTCTTGTTCCCAAGACTTGGAATAATAAAAACAAGTTCCTTCATTTCCTTCTGCCCTTCCTTTCTCCTCTTCCTTTTATCTTTTTCTTCTCTTTCCTCCTCCTTCTCCCCCTCCCTTCCCCCTCCCTTTCTTCCTCCTCCTCCCCTCTCTCTCCATCTCTCTCTCCCTCCTACCATGGAAAATTTCAACAAATTTTAAACAGCTTAGATTCTCAAGAGACAAATTACCTTTGCTTTCTCTTTAATATATAACTGTTTTGAAAAGATATTTGCCTTAAAAATAATAAATAATACAGATAATGTACTATAAAATTGTGTACCTGGGAAAATAATAATAAATTTTGAAAAATTCAAAAATTGACCATTTTTTTGTGTAGCCTAAAATGTTGAACACCAAAATTAAAGTGTTAGAAATAATATAAATAATATTCAGTTACTTAAAGACACAAAACAAGCATTTTAAGTAAATTATTTGATAAAGAAAAGCTTATGAACAATTAAAGCAGTGTTGACAAAATAAAATAAGAAACAATGCCTTGCAATATTTTTTTACTATACAAAATTCTTCAAAATACATTTTAGCTTTATCAAATTCTGGTTTTGGCAGTCTGAAAAATGCATATGATTTTGTTCTAAAGGCTTTCTTTATGAATAAAAATAATTTCTATCTTCTCAAGTGATTTAACATATATGTTTACTTCAGTCTTTACTTAACACAATTTCTAATTTTCCTCACAGATTCTCTGTTATCAACTGATCCTACTTTCAGGCATTACAAGCCTACTAATTGTTTTCCACTGCATTTGAAACCCACCATGGAATTGTTAGCATTACTCTACTTGTCCTTAGCTTGTATACATGCTATTTTCATTTGCAGCTAGTCTACAAATTGTGTAATTTTCCTATTTTCATATCATTATGCATAGCTCAAAAAATCAACACACTTCTTGAAAAAATACATAGAAAGGGAATTTAGATGTTTATTCTACAAATAAGACTTTAGCAGAAATTATTTCCTCTTTAAAAAATAAATATAAATACCTGAAACTTATACTTTAATAACATTTGGTTAGCCAAAAAGTTCATTTGTTTTCTCTAAGATGACTCTATCAGCACTTAGTTGTCTTTAACTTCATTTGAAACAATTTAGTTAGATTGTATTATGACGGCTGTCATATTAGCATGCATTAAAATAATTATCAAAATTGTTGAATTTTTGTGCAGCAATTTTAATATTGAAGATGGAAGAAAATATGCAACATTTTGGCATATTATACTTTATTATGTCAAGAAAGCTAAAAATGCAACTCAAAGGCAAAAGAAAAAGATTTGTGCAGTGTGTGGAGAAGGTGCTCTGACTGATCGGACATGTCAAAAGTGGTTTGCGAAGTTTCACGCTGGAGATTTCTCTCTGGATAATGCTTCACAGTTGAGTAGACCAGTTGAAGTTGACAGCAATCAAATTGAGGCATTAATTGAGAGCAATCAATGTTATACCACAGGAGATAACCAACATACTCAAAATATCCAAATCAATAACGTTTTTGGTGAAGCTGAATAACATGTTTTTCATTTTACAGAAAAAACAAAATGGACTTTTTGGCCAACCCAATAACAATAATCACAACATGTCAAAGTTATTCTATGCTTTTATACTAATAACCCCAAATCCCCACTCTTTCATCCTCAGGATTATCATTTTCTATCATCAGTCCACTGGAAAACAAGTCATCCCATGTTTCAAAGTCTAAGATTTTAGTGGGATTTCCTCAACAATTATTTCTGAGAAAACCAGAGGAATGCTTAAATGTTCCATAAATCCCTCTCCAGTGCCCCTGGTTAAATCAGCCCTCAGCTCACTTTGGATCACTCTTGTAATTACTGTACAAAATCACTCATTTCTTTACAATTTCTTCTCCATGTTCTAAGTGTAAACAGGGGTATTTTTCACTTTCCTAAAATATAGCTAATACCAGAACATAACCATGTCCCTGTACTTCACTGAAGTCTTGGTGATAAGAAAAGGAACTTAAAATGTTCAGAAGATCACATCTGTCTCCTTTATCTATGTCATGGTCAGTCTCCCTCTCCCTAACCAAATCCTTTTGCCTCTGAATAACTTCCCTCCAATCTTCTCCATCCCAGTGAAAATTTATCAGTTATGAAATGAATTCTTCTCTAAGAGTAAATCCTGAAACAACACTGTAAAAGAATTAATTCAGGAGGTGGTTGTACAAGTCCGCAATGGGTGACCATGATCATATTTTTCCTCTCTGTCATAATGTGTGCCCCTGCTCATGTTTCCAAGTTGGAGATTTGAACTTCAGTGTTCACTTTTTTACTCTACTCAGGATGAAGGAGGAAAGAGGGCCTGCTTATTTTTGTGGATGAAGATTTCTTTTGATAGGGCTACACAACACATCTAGTTACAACTCATTGACCAAAACTTATTCAAATAGACCATGTAGCTGCAGGGCCATGTGCCTCCTTGAATAAATATAAAGTTATTTTAATAAAAAGAAAAAAGACAAGTGTTCAGAGTCAACAATTCTCTGTGAAACAGAGGATAGATTTGAAGTGTTTTGTCTTCAGCTCAAGCCTCTGGACTCCCTCTCTATTATATACACAGAGGTGCAATCAGGGATCCCAGGAAAAATAATTTCTATACTATTAACTAGAAAATCATAGCTTCTTTTAATCTCAAACTTTCCATGTCACAGTCAGATCTTTATCTTTGAATAATTAAGGGTTTATTGAGAGTTCTACCAAATGAAAGATTTGTATGTCCCCAAAGGTAAAGTCTTCTGTCCTCTCTCAAATTTAACAAAACAAAATTTTTGCAGCTATCAAAATAATGTTTGTATAAATACATACAAAAATATGCATCTATATAAGACAATGAAGATATGCAAATATTATAACTTTTTCTCTCTAGCTGGTGATATCAGATTTAAAGATTTTTGAATTTGTCAAATTTTCTACAAAAAAAATTTCTCAATTGTAAGAAAATATTTACAAATCTACATATTGATCCTCAATAAATAAATGTCAGTGGAGTCTTGGCTGTTGTGGCTCAGTTCATTTTAGCATCGTCTCAAAGGGTCATGGGTTTGATTCCTGGTAAGGGCACATGCCCTAGTTGCAGGTTTGGTCCTCGGTCAGCATGCTTACAAGAGGCAACAGATTGATGTTTCTCTCTCATATAGCTGTTTCTCATTCTTGCACACTCTCTCTCTCTCTTTCACTCTCACTTTCCTTCTCTCTCTTAAAACAATGAAAAAATGTCCTCAGGTGGGGATAAAAAATAAATATAAAAATAAAATAAATGTCAGTGGGACATTTCTGGTTCAGAAGAAAGAAATAGAGATAATTAAAATGCACTATCATCTAATACATAAATAGAAACTATAAATTGTAGGTTCCTGGTATATAGATGATCATAACTGTAAGTAACAGCAGGGTAGGATTACTAAATTGTATTTAAAAGTAAAGGATCTAGCCTATACAGCTTGCTCATATAACAACCCAGCAGTTTAAAGTCTTCTTAATTAAGTTTGTCTTGGGTGTACTGGGATCTCTATGCTGACAAAATATGGGATTCTCCTTTTCTATACTATATTTTATTAATGCTAATACATGTGCATTAAAGTGTCTGTGTAAATATATTTTCAATTTCTATATATTTTTATTTGTGCTTATTTTTGTCATCTGTGAAAGCAACAATTTTCTTTAGAAGATGAGGTAGAACATATGTATAGGTATGTATTTATACATGTATATTTTATTCCTTTTAATGTATGTATATAAATATATAAAATTTAAATATATACATGTATATGAATATATATTTTTTAAATTTCCTAATGTTTTCTTTCCATGTTTTTCTAAATCTTCATTGGATCCTAGGTAAATGTTAGGCATGCAGCGATAGGCACCAACATAATCGTTACTAAGTACTATTTAGTTAATGACTGAGAACATAGCCTTATGGAAGCCATAGCCGCTATGGTTACTTTCCTCCAAGTGTGACACTAGAAATATTTAACAGGGTACCATGGCCACCAACCAATCAGAATAGATACCTATTCAACAGGAACAAATTACCAACAGTTGAACATCTCAGCCAAATTCAAACCTTCTGCTAAAGTGTTTTGTTTGCAGGATAAGCCTGATAGGATGCATTCATCTAAGAAGTTGGGAGTAATGTGTAACAGTGAAATATACATATCTTGAAGTGTTTTTTTCCTATTCCATTATTGAATGAGCCAACAGAGAATGAATTCCCAGAATTTCTCTTCATATATATGTTTTAAATATACAATTATATATGTGTATAGATATATATATCTTTTTCTTGTGTCAACATGCCACATTATTTTAAAACTAGGTTAATTTCATTATATTGCCAAAATATTGCTGAAGAAAAAGATTAGTCACTTCTTTTTAACTGAAATGGTTAAGCTAACTAAATATTGGCATTATAAACTTAACTTTTATTATTTACTTTTCTCTTATAAGTGTTTAAATATTAGCTTTGAACATGAAATTTATAAATTTAGTATAGGTAATATAGTATTCACTTCAAATCACATAATGTAATTTTTTATACCCTGGTAAGGTAACTGCACTTGAACATTATTCTGGAAGGTTTCATTACCATTGCTTATGTTCTACACTCAAATGCAGCTGGGTGGGAACCACTTCTGCAATGAGTGATGACAGAAACATAGCCCCTCAGAATTTATTATTACTTTAATAGCTCTGTTAACTCTGCTATGAAATTTATTTGTTCCCAGGAGATTCATTAGTTAATGTGTGACTCTAAATTACTAGAAATATGATTATCTGGAATGTATTTTTCCATCAATAGATGTATGGACTTTTATTTACTTGAGAGTAAGTTTGACTAAAAAGAAAATTTAGAATTGTCCCAACTCCCTCATTTTACATGTGAAGAAACTGAGCCTCAGGGGAATGAGAGAATTTTAATCACTTGAGATATGACTTGAGGTGAGTAATACTTAAAGAGATAACATTTTGATCTCCATTATTTCCCCATGTAATTGGATTGTGTTTCTTTTGATAATTAACTTTAACAAACTTTGATGTCTTGATATACCCAACAAAAACATTACTATTGTTGTACTTTCCAATCTTTCTCACATATTAGTCACCTTCTATTTTCCTGGTGGTAAAAACCAAGATGTACTGTACAAGATGTATATCACTGTGTTATTATTCTCCATTTTCCTTAAGTGTCTGTGATACATTCTTCCTTTTAAAAATACCCATATGAATTTCAGAAAGAAACAATATATCAGTTGTGTAGATTTTATAGTCAAAAGAATATTTTTATAGCTATGACTGGATTTTACTTGATTTATTTTATAGTTGAAACATTGACAGGCTCTGAAATAAGAAAGCTGTATTTAAGGTAAATATGAGCCTTCAACATATTAGTAATGGTAAGATAGAATCTAAAATCCAAAGAAAACATGTGTGTGCATACTCAACAAATGTAAAATATATATGCATACAACACCCATGCAAGTACACACAGACTTTTAATGTAATGGTCCTATAAAGCTAAGCTCAGGAAGCTAGACTTACTTCATACTAATCCATGCTTTCTAGCTTCATGGGGGCTTAGATTACTTTCTATTGTGCTTTTTTTGTCCACTGCATTAAAAGAAAAAACCAGGGACTAATTTGCTAAGCCACAAAGCCTAACTCTACTCAACTTATTTTAATCCATGGAGGTGCTGAAAATGAAAGAAAGACATAAATAAAACTATGAGCACTCTCTTTGGATCATAAAATTACTAATAGATTATAGATTCTTTTCTTGAAAGTAATATTCTATGTATGTAGGTGTGTAAACATTACATGCATAAAATATCTACATAATAGACTTCCATAAACTAGAACTTAATGTGTGCATTTTAAAATGCATCCTTGATATGGTCTGATAGTAATTCCTTTTATTATAAACTGTATTATATTTGAAATAATTATGTCCCTTAAGCACCTGGTTAATCTTTCCCTTAAATTCTGTATCAGCCAGGTGTCCTCTTATGAGTCTCATAAAGATTGGATCTCGTTTAAGTGTAAAATAATCCTGTTGCTTCTATTTGAGAGTGAATGAACCCAGGATTAGGTCAGATAAAACACACTCAAGCTAAAGTGCACAAGGTGGATTATGCAAGAAAAGAGGATTTAGTGGAGAACAGATCCACAACTTTTTGTTAACAGAGAGAATGGTGGCTTTTGTAAGTAACATTTGTGGAAATTCAACTAGAGCTTTAAAAGCTATGTCTTTTGTTGTACATTTCTCTGCATACATTTGCTTTGTAGTTGGGAGTGCTAACTTTGGAAGCCATGCTGGGCCAGGACTCATGCTCATTTTGCCTAATGAAAGGCTAAGGATGTACTTTCACTCATACATTCTTGTTTTGTCTTCTTTGAAGTTTATTAAGCTCTCCTGAAAGATGTGAAGTTCATTAGGTTGTTATTATTATGAACACAAATTAAGTATCTATTCCCTGGGGAGTGATAATCTTCAAGTATAAACTGTATTTACTATAATATTTACCTATTACTAATATACTGCTACTTGTTCTTAATAGGAGAAAAGACAGCACAGCTATGAAGGTGTATTAGGGGATTCCCTTAATTTAATGTTGTACTTGTTTAATTATTAATGTTCTAATGCATCTTCTCAAAGTTACAAGTTATTTATACAGCTGACAGGTGTATAGATAAGAGATGTTTTCAGAAGCTTTAAGGCATGTGTTACTAGTGTAAGATTGTGTACTGGGACTTCTAAATATCTTAATTCTGTGCGACTCTCTGTATAAGAGTTTTGCCTGTATCCATACATGCTCTTTCAGCTCCAAAGCTCCAACATTTCTGTTTTAACACATGAGTCTTTTAAATGGGAAGGAAAGTAGACATTTTATTGCATCCATTGGTTTTAGCTTCTGATAGAACAAGTCAGTGACACCTCTAACTTAGGTATTAAATGATTATCGAGTCCATTCTACTCAATTATTTCTACTCTGTTATAATTTGTTAAGTACCTGTATGCTCTCACATCAACCAAATGATTAACTTCTGGATGTCAGTGAGCACTTCTCATACCATCACCTGGAGCACTATATGTTATGCTTTCTGGGTATTTTGTTAGTATTGTACTTAAATGTGATGATGAAGCAGAAATGGCCAAAAACCAGGTAATTCTTGAGTTCTGGATATAAATTTATTACTTGAACTAGATAATTTTTGATTGAGAGATTGTTTAATACAACTGACTTTTCAAGAATGAGCCTAACAATTATAAGTATGTTTTTTATAATTCTGTTTTGCTATAATCATGGTTCTCAGAAATAGTCAATTGATCAAGGATCCACAGTGTGGTGTTTGGGGAAAAAATTATTGTGCAAATTTTTTCACTTACATTTTAAGAATTTGAAAAAGAAAGTTGATTAAGATTATCATCAAAATCTTAGCATGTGCTTATTCATCTTTGTTAAAAGTTGGTAAGGTGCTGGAAAATATGTGTTTATCAGTTTACCATGAACTGATAAACTGCCTTTATCAAGAGAGTTCATCTTAGTTAACTTTTATATATTGTTGTAAATCTCACATATATTAAAAACTGTGTTTTAAAATTTTAATAGATTGTGTTAAGTCCCAACTTTTTAAACATTATAAATGGCTCAAAAGTTTTTCATTGAAGATCAAAGTCTTGAAAATCAAATAACAATACTCAGAACAATGTCATAATTTTAAATATTGAACAATGGTTCAGTGAAATTAAAAAGAGTAAATGTGTGTGTGTAGGAGTAAGAGAATATATCATGATGTCTTTAAAGAATATTATAAAGAGAACTGACCAGTATGGCTCAGTTGGTTTGGTGTCATTCCACAAAGCAAAAAGTCTCCAGTTTAATTCCTAGTCAGGGCATATGCCTGACTGGTGTCTTTGGTACCTGATAGGCTGATATATGAGAGGCAACTGATCAATGTTTCTTTCTAACATTGATGTTTCCCTTTCTCTCTTTCTTCCTACCTTCCCTATCTCTACAAATAAATAAAGAAAATCTTTTTTAAAAGGAATAAAATGATAAAGAAAATTGAAATCAAACATGTGACATGTAGTAACTGAAAATTGAGTTTTATTCAACCAACTAGAGACCATTTTAATCTTCAGGATATTGTCTTGTAAAATATAGTCAAATAACAACCTAAAGCCATGGAGATGTTTATGCCATTTTAAAAGCAAAATGACCTCATAAAACAATCAGATTTCTCCAGAACAATCACAAAATTGTGCTTTTTAGCACTGAATTGTTGGTTTTTCTGCTAAACTCAAAAATGATCAAAATTTATTCTTTCTTTTATAGTAAAACCATTTGCAAGTCACACATTGCCAAGAAACACATAAAACCATCTGCAAAGTGACAAATACTATGCTCAGAAAAAAACAAGGCAAGCTGTTGGCAAAATTCCTCTATCAAATAACACCATTTGGCTGTGTATATCAATAGCACACAATCAGAAAGAGAAATACTATAGTGGGTAGTGGTGAAGAGATTTTGAGTTATAGTTGAATGATGCTCTAGAGTGGGAATTCATTCTTAATATATGTTCAGGGAAAGATATATGCTCAATAACTTAATATTATATTCACTTCTGATCACCTACACTACAAAAGAAAGATAGCTTTTTTTATGAGCCATGATGTAGATTGGAGAAGGTGCTTCAGGCTCATTTCCGAGGGAGCACAGCGACGTGTGCATGGAGAGAGGCATCGCTTAACGAATAAAGCAGCGCTGCCAATCTCCGCACTGCTTCGCCCACATACTGCTTTATTCACAGACACCAGTTGTTGGTTAACAAAATGCCTCCTGATTTTGATTTAATGCTGAAGGAAATAGTGAAAATTGTGGTCCAATAATACTAAACATTTGAGAACCCCTGTTAAATGTCAGGCTCTTATAGTGCCCCATTAGAATTATTACCAAAACCTTTCTAATTAGTTTCTGAAATCATTCTTGACTCACACTAACCCATGGGCCTACAAACTTTTTCTGTATTTAATTGTAAATACTTTCAGCTTTACAAGACATATGGTCTACTCAAGTTGTAACTACTCGAGTCTATAATTGTAGCATAATATGCAAACAATAATGCGTGGCTGTGCTCTGATGACACCTTATTAACCAAAAGCACGGTGGGCTGGATGGCCCTTGGACTATGATTTACTGACACCTGCTAACCCGTTTGATTTCCCTTTTTCAGGGAGATTGGTGTAATGCAAAAGTTTGATCGTAGCACATTTCTACTTAAAAGCTTTTGAGAGTTCTTTCTTTATCCATAATTAAGACCTAGATTCTTTAGAATGATCGTCAAGATCCTTCTTTATTTGACTTTTCATTTTGAACCTCATCTTATACTTTTCTTCAATATAGCCCTTGTATGAAAGCTTAATCAAACCATTTATAATGCATTCATTTTCCGACAGTGCTTAGGCCTGTGTTCTTTTAGAGAAAATATTTTCAACATGCCTTGGCTATGGAAATTAACAGTTGTGTTGCTATTGTTTGTTTACATGTCTGGCTACAAGATTTCAATGTGAGCTCCTCAAGAGAGCAAAGTATATTCTGTTTATGTTTGTATAGACAGAGCCTAGAATGTTGCCTGGAAAATTCTAGACACTCAATAAGTAGTTGTTGCAAAATAGACATATGATTAAAGCTCATCCAATAGTAAATTGTTTAACCTCCAAAGCAGTGAGTTATGCTTGGAGAGTTGAAGTAGAAATCTGGATACTATCCACATGGAAAAGAAATTTTAGATTAAATTTTAGACTCAAGAGTCCAGTTATAATGAAATTAATACTCTCAATTTATATCAAGCTCATTATTTGATATACTTGTATTATCTAAACTTTTTTCAATTTTTAGAAAATACTAACAGTTTAAATTCCACTTACACTGCAGATTTATCAAGGCATTCTAATTGCATGTGCCCTTTCTCCTCTATAACCATTCGAGAAACAATTTTAGTAAGCTTCAAAAAGAGAAAAGAAGTAAGGGCCTTATTTCTGTTTCTAGCCAAATTGGGGTAACAGAAACTGGATTTATAATCCCAACTAAAATAACAATAAAAAATTGGACAAATATATGAAACAACAGTTCTCAAAACATTGGACATGAGAGTAAAGGACAGTGGTCCCTTTCTAAGGTATGGGAAACAAATGAGATAAGCATTATAATTCCCCAGCTTATTATCTGACATTTTTTTCCAAGTTGCAGGATAGAGAGAGGAACGCAGGAAGCTGAAGTTGTTAGACTCCTTGGGTTCACAAGAGGTTGCTGGAATTTAGGAAGTTCACAGCCACCTTAGGGGAGAAAAGAGTACGGAGGAAGTGAAAGCTTCCCAGAGAACTCTGAGGATCTGCGGAGGATCCCCTTTTACTATCTGACTAAGTCCTGATTAGCACATGTGTGTAAAGAAATGACTTGAGATGACAGAATAGCTACCAAAAGGATTAGAGGAAACAATTTATAGAGGTCCTGAAGGGCTGGAAATAGTCTGTCCCTCATAATTCATGGGATGTTAGATAGATATCTCAGAAATATTTGGTTTCAATGGTGGGGCAAGATTATCATTAAACTGAATCATGTTCTAATCCTGCTTAATAAAGTTAAAAGCAGAACCTATAAGAAATAAACCAATTGACTCCTCAGAATAAACTTTAAAAGCAGGATAATATTCACAATGTCTGGTATTCAATGAAATTTCTCAGGCATGCATCCTGGCTCAGTTGGTTTGATCATTGTCACGCATATCACAGGGCTGTGGGTTGGATCCCAGTCAGAGCACATACCTAGGATGCAGGTTTGATCCCCAATGGGAGCATGAATGGGAGGCGACCAATTGATGTTTCTCTCTCACATAGGTGTTTCCCTCCCAGTCTCTCTCTGTCTCTCTCTCTCTCCTCCCCCACCTTGCTCTCCAAAATTAATAAACATTTCCTTGGGTGAGGACTAAAAGAAATTATTAAGCATGCAAGAAGCAGGTAAATATGACCCATTACAAAGATAAAAAGCAATAAATTGAGATAGACACATAAATTACACAGATGACAGAATTAGCAAACAAGAACATTAAATTGATTTTGAAAAGTGAATTTCTTATATTAAGGAGCTTGACAAAAGATTTAATTTGTTAGGTGAAGACATAGAAGATATAAAGAAGAATCATTGAATTTCTAGGGATAAAAACTAAAATATATGAGATTAAATATATTCCACATAAAATTAAGAGTAGATTAGACATTGCAGAAAAAATATTATTGAACTTGACATAGCAATAGAAACTACTCAAAATGAAGCACAGAGAAAAATGACAAAACTAAAACAGTGTGTCATTGAAAAATAAAAAGACATTAAGAGTCCTAAAATATATATAATTAGAGTGCTTAAAGAAAAGGAGAGAAAGAAGAATAAAAATAAATATTTGAAAAATAATGGAAGAAAATGTTCTAAATTAGTAGAAAACTATAAGTGGTATATTCAAAAAAACCAAATGTACCTAAGCACAAGTAACAGGAAAAAAATCACACCAAAGCACATCACAGAATTGCTTAAACTAGAAATAAGGAGATAAGCTTAAAAGCAGTGAGAATAAAAAGGTATTGTATTTATAGGAACAAAAATAAATATGACAGCAGATTTTAACTTGGAAATAATGCAAGTCAGAAGATAGTGGAGCAACATCTTTAATGTAATAAGAAAAACAATATGAAAAGGAAAACCTAGGCTCCTTCTCTAAAGTAGGTTTTGAAAACAAAGGTAAGTTTGGAGGTTCTTCAAACACTTAAATGAAATTACCAAAAACCTAGAAATTCTACTGCTAGGTTTATATACCAAATAATAGAAAACATGAACTTAATTAGATACTTACACCAATGTTCACAGTGATATTATTCTCAATAGCAAAAATCTGTAAACAATCCAACAGTCCATCAACAGATCAGTGGATAAAGAAAATGTGCTGCGTACATATATGAAATATATACAAAATATACGATGGAATATTATTCTGTCATAAAAGTGAATAAAGTTCTGATATATGTTGTAATATGAATGAATCTTCAAAACATTTTTCTAAATAAAATGTCAGTCACAAAAAAGACCAATATTATGTGGTTTCACTCATAAAATATCTAAAATAAGAAAATTCATAGAGACAGAAGTAGACTCGAAGTTACCAGAGCCTGAAAGGTTGGGGAATGGGAAATATTGCTTAGTGGGAAAAAAGTTTCTGTGATGAAAACTTTTACAAATAGACAGTGCTTGAAGTTGTGCAACACTGTCAATTCAATTCAATGTTAGCTTTAAAATGATTTAAATGGCAAATTGTATGTTGTGTGTACTACCAAAATAAAATGTGTTTTTATCCCTAACAGGTTAGCTCAGTTGGTTAGAGAGCCATCCAAATACAGCAAGACTGCAGGTTCAGTCCCCAGTCAGGTTACATACAAGAATCAAATATTAAGTGCATCAATAAGTGGAACAATGAATTGATGCTTCTATCTCACTCTCTCTTCCTGCTCTCTCTCTAAAACCAATACATTTAAAAAATTAATTGTTTTAAACAATAAATTTAAAGAAAACCTAAAAGGTGCTTAAAACAATCCCTAGTAAATAAGTACCATAACACACACAAAAATAAATAATATAAAATAAAGTAAAATAAAATAAAATATCCAAATGTAAGGTAAAAACAAACAAAAGCTGAAAGAAAATAGCACCAGAAAATGTGCTTTACATGAAATATTAAAGAAAGTTCTTCAGACAGAAGAAAATCGTAGTCTAAACAAAGAGCACCAAAAATAGTAACTACAATATAAGTACTTTTTACTATTATTTAAATGTTTAAAAATATAACTCTTTTAAGTAAAACATAAAGTATTATTGGGTTTATAGCATACATAGAAGCAATGTTTATGACAACAATAGCACAAATACAGGAGGGGAGAAATGGAGAAACACTGTTGTGAGGTTCCATATTTTACATGAAGTGGTATATCACTTGGAAGCACACTCTAATAATTTAAAGATGTCTACTATAAATCAGAAAGCTACCACTGTTGAGCACTCAATGGATTAATATGTTTTCCAAATGCAAATAAAACATTTTCAAATATAAATCATGTAATGGGTCAAAAAAATTCTCAGTAGATGTTCTCTAATCGTATTGAAACTAAAATATAAATCAATAATAAGGAGACAGCTGGGAAATCCCCAAATATTTGAAAAAAAATACATAATTCTAAATAATTCATAGGTCAAAAAACGACAATGTAAAACATTTCAACTGATTGAAAATGAAACATATTGACATTTATGAGATGAAGCTGAAAACAAACACCTGTATTAAAAAATAAGAAAAGTCTTAAATAAGTAACCACAGTTTCTACCTTACAAAACAGACATAAAAAAAATGACCTGACCAGGTAGCTCAGTTGGTTAGAGTGTCACCCCGATATGTCAAGGTTGCTGGTTTGACCCTTGGTTAGGGCACATATAAGAATCAAACAATGAACCCTGGCTGGTGTAGCTCAGTGGATTGAGTGTTGGACTGCAAAGCAAAGGGTTGCCAGTTCAATTCCCAGTCAGGGCACATGCCTGGGTTGTGGGCCAGGTCCCCAGTAGGGAATGTGGAAGAGGCAACCATGCATTGATGTTTCTCTCCCTCTCTTTCTCTCCTTCCTTCCCCTCTCTCTAAAAATAAATAAATAAAATCTTAAAAAAAAGAATCAAATAATGAATGCATAAATAAGTGGAAAAAGAAAATGACTCTTTCCTCCTCTCCCTTCCTCTCACTCTAAAGTCAATAAATACAACTTAAAAAAAAAATGAAACCCAAAGAAGTCACAAGAAAGAAAATGATATAATTCAAAGAGGGAATCAATGAAATATGTAGATAAAAGAAAATCAACACAGAAAAAATAAAACCAATAGCTGCTTCTCTGAGGTCATTAGAATTTATAAGTTGCTAGTCACCCTGATCAAAAAAATAAAAGAGAAGACACAAATTAGCAATCTCAGGAATAAAGTGAAGATATTAAAGACTCTAAAGATTGAAATGATAACAGGAAAATATCATGAACAACTTTTGCCAATAAATTTGACAAAGAAGATTAAATAAATACATTCCTTCAAAGAGATAAACTACCAGAGATCACATATAAAGTAAACAACCTGGTAGCTCTATCATTATTAAAGAAATTAAAAATATTGTATCTAAGGGAAATACTCCTCTCACTCACACACACACACACACACACACACACACACACACAATTCCAGGCCCAGGTAGCTTCCCTGAAAAATTCTGTAAAATATTTAAGGAAGGAACAACATCAATTTTACATAAACTCTTATTGAAAATTGAAGATAGAGGAATATTTCCCAACTCATTTTATGAGACCAATATTTCTTTCACACTAAGACTAGAAAAAGGCATTATAAGGGGAAAAAAAACCCTACATACTAATATTTTCCATGAATATAGATTTTTCAAAATCTCACACAATTTTAGCAATAATTAATAAAAGGTTTACTATGTCATGACCAAAGGTAGTTTATCTAAGGGACAATATTGAACATTCAGAATTCAGTCAGTATGGATTACCACATTAATAGACAAAATAAGAAAAAATATATATGATCATCTCAATAGATAAAGTATTTGACATAACATAGCATTCATTCTTTTTTTCTTTATTTTGTATTATTTATGCTATTACAGTTGTCCTCACTTTTCCCCTCTTTTCCTACCTATGCCCAACCCCCATTCCCTCCCACTCCAGCCATCACTGCACTGTTGGTTTCAGTGGGTTGTGCATGGATGTTCTTTGGTGAATCCCTTCACCGCTTTTCTTCCAGCTCTCCTTTCCCCTCCACTCTTGATTTCAAAATGACTCTCAGCAAACTAAGACTGAAAGAAACTTCCTCAACCTGTTAAACGACATATACAAAAAGCCTACAGTTAATATCATGCTTAATGGTGAAACGCTAAACACTTCCCCCCCCCAAAAAAAAAATCAGGAACAAAACCACAGAAATGGAGATCACATGGAGGGTTAGCAACAGGGAAGTGGGAGGAGGAGAGAGGGGGAAAGGTACAGAGAATAAGTAGCATAGATGGTAGGTAAAAAATAGACAGGGGTAGGGCAAGAATAGTATGGAAAATGTAGAAGTTAAAGAACTTATGACACATGGACATGAACTAAAGGGGGGAAATGTGGGTGGCAGAGGGTGTACAGGGTGGAGGGGAATGAAGGGGAGTAATGGGACAACTGTAACTGCATAATCAATAAAATATATTAAAAAAAAGAATTAGTCATGAATGTCCACTTTTACCCCTTCTACTCACCATTGTATTGAATGTCAAATGCAATGCAATGAAATAAAGAAAAAGAAATAAAACACATTCAAATTTGAAAGAAAAAAGCAAGTCTTTATTCACATAGTACATGATCATCTAAGTAGAAAATTTGATGGAATCCATAATAAAAGCTGTTGGAAGTAATGGGTAAGTATAACAAGGTGGAAAAACACAAAATCAATATAATGTTACATTGTGTTTTTATAGACTAAAAACAAAAATCAAAATATTTAAAAAATAATGTCGTCTAAAATAGTAACAAAATTATATAGGAATAAATCTGACAAAAGGTGTATAAGACCTAGGTATGTGAAAACTACACCATGTTACTGAGAGTAATTAAAGAAAATCTAAATAGGTAAAAAGATGCAATGTGCTCATGGATCAGAAAACTCAATGGTTACTAAGATGTCAATCTTCTCAAATTAACTTTTAGATTTAATGAAATCTCAAAAATCTCATCATGGTTATTTAGTAAAACTTAAACTAATATTCTACTTTTATTTTTTTAATCCTCAGCTGAGGATTTATGTCCATTGATATTTAGAGAGAACATAAGGGAGAGCAAGAGAGAGAAGGAGAAAGAGAGAAAGAGACACCTTTTGGTTGCCTCCCATACTCCCCTATAGGGGATTGGACCCACAACATAGGTATGTCCCCTGACCACACACTGAAACCCCTTGGTGCATGGGGTGATAATTGAATCAATGGAGCCTCACCAGCCAAGAACAAACTAATTTTAGAATTCATAGAGAAATGGAGAGAATTCAGAGAAGACAAAATAACTTTAAAAAATAACAAAGTTGTAGTACTAACACTACCTGACTTCAAGGATTGTTTTAAAGCTACAGAAATCAAGTTTCTATATTTACATAAAAATAGGCAAATGGATTAATGGAACAAGAGAGAGAGTCCAGAGATGGCCTCACACATTTGTAGCCAATTGATTTTTGATGAGTGCAAAGTAATTCAGTGAAGAAAGAATACTCTTTTTAACAAATTAAGCTGCAATAACTGGACTTCTATAACAAAAAAAATTCTTGATTTCAAATTTTATACCATATTAAATACTTAATTTAAAATGAGTAACAGACCTTAATGTATAATGAAAAAATCTACAAATTCTAGAAGAGCACATAAGATAAAATATTTTTTAGCTAAAGTAACAAAATCAATGTATGTAAAATATCAAAACATTTGAATTATCAAAATAAGAACATGTACTCTGCAAAATACATGACTGAAAGGGTAAAGACAAACCATACACTGGGAGAAAGTGTTTATAAATCATATGTTTGATAATGGACTTATATGCAAATACGTAAAAAAATCTCAAAAGTTAACAAGAAGAAAACAAACAACCCCATTATAAAAATGGTCAAAATATTTTAACAGACACTAAACCAAACAAGATACACAGATGGTAAATAACCATATAAAAGTACGCTTGGCATTATTATTCATTAGGAAAATGTGTATTAATGAAACAACACTGGATGCCCACCAGAATGTTTATAATTGAAAAAAAATGCATCAAGTATTGGTGTGAATGTGAAACAGCTAAAGCTTTCATTCACTGCTAGTAGTAGTATAAATGGTAAATACACATTGGAAAACACCTTGACAATTTCTTAGAAGTTAAACACACACCCACCATAGACTCAATCGTTGCACTCCTGGATGTATCCTAAAAAATGAAAGCATATATCCCTACAAAGACTTGTATATCTTGCATATCAGATGTATCTGACACACTCCAAAACAAAGATATCAATCAACAAGTGAATGGATAAACAAATTGTGATTTATCCATATAGTAGAATATGACTTGGCAATAAAAAGTAATGAATTATTGCTGCATACAACATGGGTGAATCCCAGAATAATTAAAGGGATGACATACTGTATGATTCCATTTAAATGAAACTTTATGGAGTACAAACTAATCTGTAGTGACAGGAAGCCTATCGGTGGTTGCTTGTGTGTGGTGGAGCCTAGAAGGACAGAAAGGAGAAATTACAAAGGGGCAATAGGAGTTTTGGGGGATTATGGACACATTGATTATCTTGATTGTGATGCCAGTTTCATGGGTATATACATAAAAAATATATCAAAGAATGCTTTTTAAGCATGCACAGTTTATTTTATGTCTATCATACTTCAACAAGCAGTTAAAAAAAACAAAAAGGGAAAATGGTCTTTACTCTCAAGAAGCTTTCAGTCTCACATCTTTTGGAGAGACATTATGTGGCTTTTCAATGGTTTTTGGGCAAAGATTTAAATTTAGATACTATTGAATTTATTAAGAAAAAATAAAAAAAAGTCATTTTGACAGATACAAACCCCTTTTCTTTTACTTATGTACACAGTCTCCAAAGCCTCTTACTTGTTTGGTGTACCTAATGAAAACAGGGTTGGCCTTCTAAGAAAATAAACATGTACCCACATACTGTCTATGAAGTAATGCCCTGAGGCAGATTCTGACCTTTCTCCAGATGGTGCAGGTTTTTAAGGCTCATCTACCATTAATTTCACGTCAGGTATAAGAATTAGCCAGTTGGGAATTTACTACGGAATCAAATATGACATCATAGTGTGTTTAAATCAAGGAAATAGCTTGTTTTCAGTTTTATAAGTCTTTCCAGTGGAGAGCAATTTTTATCAGAGTATTGTGACTTTTATACGCTATTTAGGAAATTTAAAGTTAACCACCTCCCCTGGAGGATTGCTAGTTACTTATTCACTAAACTTATTTTTTTTTTCTATTCGCACTGCCATTCTTTATTTCCTCAGTAAACTCTTGCAATTCTGGCTTTACTTTGTTGGTTTTACTCTTCCTGCATCTCCTTCTCCTGCCCACCATTTGCCCTTCACCATTGCCTCACTCTTCTTAACTTTTCTTTCCGCACTCACTCCACTCCCACTCTTCCCCACCACTTACAACAGCCCTACCCGGGGATGTTTGGGGAAAGCCTGGTCTCAGAAAGGGATGAAGAGTGGTGATGGAACATATGTCGGGCAAACACAGTTGGTGACTAATCAAAATGCAACTTTACCTTTGTATCTCATCACTGGCTTAAAATTTGTTCACTGAGACAAATGTTTCTCTCCCTAGATGGAAACTTGGGGAGACCTAACGGATGCTGTCATCATTCTCAGATACAGTCTTGGTTTTGTAATTAGACAGTATCTAGTAGATGATAATTAAAACTTCAATTTTCTTCCCAAGTTAACCTTTCCTTTTCCTTTCTACAAGCTAGTTAGTGGTTGCCTGAATTATCACAGAAGGATTAGGGTTCAGTTTCCTTCCTGTTTTCCCACTTACCTTCTTCTTCACTTAATAGCTGCTGTGTTAGCTACTGTGTTAGGCCATTTCAGGTTCAGAAAAAAGTAAAGGAGGAAAGGTGAGGGCAGGGTTTTTCTGATTAAGCTGAGTGACTTTCTCTTTCTGGGTCTGGCAAGAGGTAAAAGTGAACCCTTGGTTGGGATTTAAAGGTTCTTTGGAGATTCCCGTCAGTGGGATCGTGCGTGCGGAGGTCTTCTGACACCACGTGAACTTTATACTGAGTCATTCACTGCAATTCATTCCACAGGGGCTGGGATTCATTTTGCCTTCACCTCCATGCTGTAATTGTTAGGTTCTCATTTTGAACAGCACCCAAGACAACATCTTTATCTGTAGTACTTGATTTGGAGTAAGAAAAATTTTCATGCATCCCTTGCATTTACAAAGCAAGTGTTCTCTTGTAAAATCTTCATATAGTCATTCTTCTCATACCTACTTTAAAATCTAACATGGCATTTTGGCTTTTAAGTTGAAACTTCAACTTTGAACCCTGTGATACTAATTAAGTTTACTATCTGTTATCATTTGTACCTTAAAAGCAATCACTCCTTCAAACATCCAAAGTAATCTCTGCCATAGAGTTTTAGGTCTTCTTAATTGAGAGTGAGCGTTTTACAAGCACACATGCAAGGTATTCAGAGAAATAAAAATTTTTCCCAGAAACATGGAAATCATTCCACAAAGCAGTACATAGCAGTACACTTTAGCTATAATGTTTTTCCCAATATTTTCTTTCTTTAATTATATTTTATTGATTATGCTATTACAGTTGTCCCAATATTTTCACCTTTGCCACCCTCCACCAGCAACCCCCACTCCCTCAGGCTCATCGGTGCTTTTGGCTACTCCGTCTCCTATACTGTACTTTACAGCCCCATTCTGTAAGTGTCTATTTGTCCTTGATCCCCTCACCTCACCAAGCTGTTCAAACTAGGAAAAAGGGACGTCTTCATTGCCTCAGAGGACTGGAAACTCTGTCCCCTTCCTCCTCCTTCCCCAGGGGATACTTGGCCAGTAGGAAGCACTTTCTCTTGAGCATCCACCAAAATGGTGGCAAGCTTCTTCAGGGAAGAGTTTCGGCGGAGCAGAGCTGTCCCCCACAGAAGCATAATTCTAATGCACAAGCAAAGGATGTGCTCCCTGCCTAATGGGATTATAACTTGACTATGACTTGAATGCCCCAAGTAGCCTGGAACAAAGTAGAAGCTGTTTTCAGAGTCATCTGGTGGGTATTGATCAAGACTCTGGTCGGGATCCAGGTGGCTGGTCAGAAGTCAGAAAATCCATGGAGGACTTAATCAAGATGGGGCGTCACAGCCTACTCACTGTCCTTTTCCACATATAAATATGCAATGCTGCATCTGGGGATGTATCTTTAGAAAGTGCTCTAGGGGAAGGCAAATTACAGACAAAAAGAGTCCTATGATATGTGAAGGGAAATAGAGGATTATAAAGTTACTCTGTATTTAAATTTTCTTCTTCTTTTTTGAAGTTTTTTTTATTGTTGTTCAGTTACATTTGTCCTGCCTTTTTACCCATCACTGTCCCACACCCTACCCCCCTTACTTCCACAGTCAACCCCACCCACTTTGTCCATGCCCATAAATTCTCTATTCACATTCCTTGTCTTGCACCTTCCCCTTCTTTCTCCCATTAACCCCCTCCTCTTCCTTCTGGTCACTGTCAATTTGTTGTTTATTTCCATGTTTCTGGTTCTATTTTGCTCATTTGTTTTGTTGATTCGGTTCCACTTATACGTGATCATATGGTACTTTTCTTTCACCACATGGCTTATTGCACTTAGCATCATACTCTCCAGTTCCAACCATGTTGCCTCAAAAGGCAGGAAGTCTTTCTTTCTGCTGCATAGAATTCTATTGTGTAAATGTAACACAGTTTTTTGATCCACTCATTTACTGATGGGCACTTAGACTATTTCAAGCACTTGGCTATTGTAAATTGTGTTGCTATGAATATTGAGGTGCATAGGTTCTTTCGAGTTGGTGATTCAGGATTCTTAGGGTATAATCCCAGCAGTGGAATTGCTGGATCAAAAGGCAGTTACATATTTAAGTTTTGGGGAAATTCCATACTGTTTGCCACAGTGGCTACACCAGTCTGTATTTTTACCAACAGTTTTCCATTAAAGCCATAGGCTACTTAGAAAGTAGAAAAATTAAAAGCAAACTTTTAATACTGGTTTTGTTCACATTTTTATTAATAGAGAAGAGAGAAAGTATCTAATATTTGCATCCTTAATTTGGACCAGGAAACAAGTTTCACAACTTCTTCACAAAAAAATTTAAAAAGATTATTTTATTGTATTCTTTATAGGAAATTTTTAAAATTCCTTTCCAACTCTACTGGTTCAAATTTACTTTTTAATTGGTATCTTTGAGAAAATAAAAATGGAGAATAAACAAGAAAAAAAGGTTTTTATCTTGCAGTACTATAGATTCCATTTATTTAAAAAGTGCTAATTGAATGTCTTGCCAAAGGCTTATTTTGTTTATTTTCCTGTATTCTGGCTAAAATCTGGCTACCTCTACACCTGGATAGAACATTTTGCATTCTTGTCTGTTTTCTTATTATGCTTCAGTCCAAGGGTAGATATATGTGAAAATGCTATTGAAACAGTTTGCTACGTGTTTCGGGAGGCTTCCAGACAAAAGATGTTGTGTTACAAATATATTACTAACATATCATGGTGATATGAGCTTGGGGTTTGTGGTCACCTCCTGTCTCTTTCTCCCCCTCTACCACTCACTCTCTCCACAGGATTTGAAACTAACAAAAGAAAACAAACAGAAAACCCCAGCCAATCATTTTATGGGAGTCATGAAAAGATTTTGATCCAAAGCTGACATCTAGGACCTCTGTTTATACTATTCTTTTTCTCCAAAATGTGCAACTCAAATTTTTTGGCATAATTTATGCATATTTGATGTGATAAAAGAAAATATAAAGCCTGGGATGATATATGTATAACAATACAGTGTAAAAATGTTTTAAAGTGGTTTCAAGCTACTGCTTTGTGTGTTCTGTACAGCATTAGATCTTAATTGACCATCCTATTATATATGCATCATATTTCTAACTCTGTGGTGAATATGAACCTATGTGTCTTTCCCCAAGGTTAAAATATTTTGAAAAGCTTTCTTCATAAAACCAATTTTCAGTCAGATATGACACTATATGTTGATTGTAAATATTTTCAAAAATGAATATAATATTTAAAGTTCAATATTTAAAGGTTAAAATCAAGCCACTGGATATTGAATAACATTGCTGAAATGATATTAAAGACCTATATACTTAGGCACCACATTTTAATTTAAACTCCTGTTATTACAGTAACTCGTCACAAAATGGCTCCCTATTTATGCAATATGTTAGCTGTAATGTTACTTAAATTGAACAGACAAGTGCCTTCTAATAATGTATGTTTACTTCATGAACTTGTGGGCAATTACATTGTAATTATGTCTTTGTAGGTGCTTTTTACTGACATATAGAGCACCAATGCATTTTAAATGTAATTGCAGGCCTCTGTACCATTTAGCAAAGCTGAAAATTGTTAAAGGTTTGTAAATTACCTACATTTAGACCATAGGCAACTAGGCAAATTAAGTGACACTGTCAGTAATGTTACAACAGAAAGGGGTTACAAGTATCAATTCTAGGGCGACTTTCTTTTCTAAATTAGAATTAGTTTACAGAGTACCTTCTAAAAAAGGATAAATAAAAAAGAAAGAAAGAGAAAGTGGGTGGTGATTCTTGAAAAGATAGACCACCTTTTAACCCACATGAAACCAAAGACTGATCTGCAGTTAGTTTAAATTGTAAACCTGACTGAAATTAGGAATTTGGGTTAGTGTTTAGTACTTAGAGAAAATGGTACATGATGGCTCTGGAGAAGACACTGCTACACAGAGTTTTCATGAAACTCTGCAACCTGATGTTCAGAGTTTAAAAGAATTCTGTCATTTTTCTTAAATTTCAATAGTCCTGTTCAAGTTCCTTAATCTTGAGCCTCAATATCTTAATCTAAAATTAAAAATAAAACTGCTAGCTTCAAAGGGCTACTGTGAAGATTAAGATGAAATAATGTATACAGGCCCTCAAAAAAACTTGAGTTTTCTTAGTCTCTTCTTTTCCCAATAGGTGATTTGGTCTGCTGTTCTATTTTTTTTTTTTCTTTAGATATGGTGAAGAACAGGCTTCGCTGAGGCTGTGCTGAATCAGTCGCCCAGCTGCAAAACTGACACAGACTTACTTCACCCTGTGGGATTAAAGAACGTTAGCAACAGTGTATACTGAAAAATATTCACTATTCCTTCTGAAGCAACATCCCATAGAGGAGACCAGTCTCCGAAGACCAACAACTCCGGTTACGGAAATTAATTGTGAAAGTATGACTCTGTCACTTCAAGCCTTCAGGCCAGTCGCTTATTGATGGCGAGGGTTTAGGTTCGGATAAAACCATTTCACCCATGCAAGCCCTTTCCATTAAATGGGAAACAAGCATCTGGGCTTGACAGCTCGGAGGGTTGTGCTGTGCAGAAAACAGTTCTTAGAGGGTCATTTCATTTAAGTGTAAGATTAGAAAGAGAGTTGGTGCCAAGCCTTATTTTCAAAGTACAAATAATGAATTAATTATAAGATTAAATTACATGCATTAAAATCCCATATTCATGTGACACACAGATGATAAAAAGTGATATTACCCAGCTACTGGGTAATCCTGTAGCTGTACAGGGAGGTACTAAACAAGGAGCTGGCAGCTGATGGCTACCAGGAGCTTACTTCTCACCAGGTAAACTCGGGCATGCCACTTGCCACTCAGAGTCACAATTTCCTTTTTGAAAAAATAACAATAATTAAAACCTGCCTTTTCTCTTCACAGTTTTAAGTTTATAAATGAAATGATGTATGAGAAAACCCTTTATCAAGTATCAATACAGCATAGTACTTTCTGATATACTGACTTTTCATTGACATTGGGCCTGGAAACTTAAAACTTTGACGTTTTTGTTCTCCCTCCCATACCATTATCGTTACATTTTTTCATCATGTCTGAGGTACAATTGGATGTTGGATTTTGCAGCAGAGAGGAAAAAAACAGCACCACCAAACTGCTACAAACAAAAAAGTGGGGCACGAGCCCTGTAACGTGTTGCAAAGCATTCCCCACAGTAGAAACTAATAGGAGTCTATCCACACATAGAAGTTGGCCAGCCTCAGTTGTTCGCTCACAAAGGAGGATGGGACTAGTGTCCTGTAGAGACAGGAACATTTGGCTTAAGTTTGGAGGTGAAGGAAATGTCTCAGGAAGTACAGAAGTTGATCAGAGTGGATTTGAGATTTCACAGGCCTCAGAAGAACAAGGCTACCAGATCCGGGAGCACACAGCAGAATGGGTTGAGAAAATGCCAGCAGTAAGTCTAGTGGAGAATTAGTGGGCCAAGCATGACAGGGATTAGAAACTACACGAAACAAACTGGCCTCCAGAAAACTGGCCAGTGAGAACCCCTCGCGCCTTTTCAGAGACTCAGCAAGGCCAAAAGTCTGTTTCTCACCTGCAGTCTTTTGACCTAGCTCAAAATAAAATACTGGCACAAGGTATTTCAGAATCACTAGAAACTTTCATCCATATGATTGAGGGAGGGCTTTAATTTCTCTGAAAATGAAATGGGAAGTTTCCTTTGTGGATCTGGTTCTAACCGAAGGCCAGTAATGGCAGAGAAGCACCGCATGGGGAAGGACAGAGGCAGGCTTCCCAGAAGTGGCGTCAGAGTGCAGAGTCAGAGTCTCACTGTGCATGAGAGAGGATCCAGACAGGAAAGTCTTCGTAGCCCATGTATCACCTATCTCTCACTCCCCCAAGTTGTTTTTATTAGAAAAACTACTAAAGTGAATGTGGTTTGATTGTAAGTTAACTGGACTAGTTGTAAAGGATGGACAATGGAGAATAGGTTGATGATGAAAATAAAGTCTATTTAATCAGTAGTTTAGATTTTTGGCATTTTTAATTATATACGTTCTTTGAACTTCTTGAAATTAAGTGGGATAGATTCAGCATATACTTAGACCCACATTTTACAAAAGACAAGTAAAGTCTGAGGAAAAAATAAGTGACTTGTAAACGAATTGAGAGGGAGTGTTGGGAGACATCCTCCTCTTGCTGTCTGTGTCTGAATGCTGAAAACCTGAACCTTCGTCTGGTGGCAGATGAGCTGCTCTGAGGCCAGCAGGTGGTGAACCAAAGCTGAGATGCAGAGAGGACTCTGAGGGCCCAATGTCCAGAAACATAGAGAAGTTGAACTTGTGGAGAGAAGCTGCTTTAAAGACTTGGAGGAAGGGTGTTTCTTTTCCTTTCCCTTTTCTTATTATAAAAAATAATTTCTTCCAGATAGATATCATGTCATATTAGCCTTATTTATTAAATAATATGTTACATCCCCCAACTGAAGCAAATGAAAATCAGCTAACTTCAAAATACTCAAAGGAATATTCTTATTTTATATGTGAGAAAACCGAAGCATGCAGAGGTTAAGCAATTCATTCAAGGTCGTGGAGATGGGATTTGGAAAAGACAGAATTCAAACTCAAGTGGTCCACTTCTGGAGCCCACTCTTGACAACAATGTAGTAAAAACAAGAATAACAAAAATAGCAATACATTTAACAAGGAAATTATAATTATATATCAACAAAGCTTTTCTTTAGGTCTACCAACAAATTTTATTGGTAGACCTAAAGAAAATTTAAGCAATTAGAAATCTCCACACCA